>JARIHP010000288.1:0-25703 GCA_029282125.1 Mycena amicta | reverse complement strand
TGCGGCTCATATTCCGGGCCACGAAACAACATGCGTTCAACCTCGCCAAATTCGTCACCCTCTACAAGACCTTTATGCTCATCCAGCAGAAAGCCAACGGTGGAAAGCCGCGCAGTGCCGACACGTTCTTAGCAGGTCTTCTCGGCGGATACATCGTGTTTGGAGAGCGAACGGCGGTTAATGAGCAAGTCAGTGGCGTTCCGTAAACTTGTGTCTTGTCTTTTGACATCCCACAGATTGTGCTCTATGTCGTTTCGCGGGTCGTCGCGACCATTATACCCCGCTCTGGATCGCCCTACTCTTCAACTCCCCCTGCTCCAGGGACAGTCAAGCCGGTTCCCCCAGACCCGCGTTACTTTACCGTTTGGCGGCGCTCGCTTGGGGAGCGGTAATGTGGCTGTTTGAACACAAGGGCGAAGCCTTTCACCTGGGATGTTCCAACTTCGATGGTTTATCTGTATCGAGACAGCGATAAGTGGGAATCGCTCAAGACTTTGCTATGGCATAACCAGTAGATTTCATTTAGAACACTCCTTCGGGCAGCTGGTCCAACCGGCGACCACACGTCTTGGATTTATAGGCGAAGCATGTCAAGCGCTGCACGCATCGTCTTCACGCACGCTGGACAGCTTGGTATATTACGCGAGACTCTCCATCTCGCCACCAACGTCGGAATCTTCAACGGATGCTCAGGGCGGAAGCAGCAAATCCGTTCAACAACAGGACTCACTGGATTCTATTTTGCGCGCCAGGATTATAGCAGTACGCTTCCAAATTGCCGCGGCGTCGTCGTGGCTCGGACACGTACCATATCCTGGGAAGAGTCGGGCAAAGACCAAAGAAACATTAGATTTGACCCACCATGAGGAAACAGTTCTTCGTGCACCAAAATCTCTTGCAACGCTTTCACTCGGAAAGTTTGCAAGCGATGGATGTTGTGATACCCGAGAACAGTCGGGATACGCTTGACCTCGTCGCCAGAGTACCCAAGAAAGAGGCAAGATGTACTGGCTCGCCTCTGTTGCAACCATCGGCATCTCAAAATTGAGAGCAAGCGAATACACTTCCAGCGCGTGTTCCGGCGCGTGCGCAACAAGATGCTGTTCCAGAATTTTCAACAGATGAGATTCGACAGCATATTTGTCCGCAAGGGACAATATCAGACGGAGGACAGGCAGCGGGATGGTGGTGGTAGAGTCGTATCGCACGGGCAAGTGCGGTCTTGACCTTCTCCGAGCGAGGGTGAAGCACGAATCGAACTGGGGCCTCGGGGGGTGTGTGGAGCAAAACGCAAAAGTATACTCAGTTCTGCCTCTTTTTCGGAAACAAGAACCTCGTTAAACGAATCATCCGCACTAGCGTCGCAGCAGGCAAACATGTCGCCTGAGGTGATAAATACACGGCGGGAGTGCGGTAGCTGGAGCGACATACGGAAAACACTAGAGCCATTCTCGAGCTTGGCACGACTAACGGCGAATGAAGAACCGTCGACAGACCGGACGAGGAAAGATGCGTCGTCGAAAGTGTGAACGTCAGTCATAGCAAAAAGGCAGAAGGCATCTGAGACTAAATACCGCCCCCGCAGCTTGATAGGCAGACGTGGCGGACGGGCAGTGACGTGGAAAAGACAGTTAGGGATTCACGAGCGAGACAAACATGTTTCCTTTGTAGCAGAAACAAAGACGGGATAAGAACATGGATGTGAGAGGTGGTATCAATCAAAGGAGGTAATGGAAATGGAAGCGAATCTAAAGCAGGTAAACAATCCCCCAGAAACCAAAAGTCCCTACAAGATAATACACTTCCGCTTGCCGTCCTTGCGTCCGCCGCCAGGATTCGGCGCTGGCCCCGGTTCTACGTTTCGTGTTTGCCGTAATGCGCGAACGAGACTTGTAAACACGCGTTCGACGTTTTGTGCCGTTTTCGCGGATGTCTCGATAAACTCGCATCCAAACTGCCGGGCTAGCGCGGCGCCCTCCTCTTTGGACACCTCGCGCTCATAGGCCTTGTCGCACTTGTTGCCGACGAGCATCAGAATAGGGTCACCCCGCTTGGCTCGCCGAACAGACTGGCGAAAGATTTCGAGACGATCGAACGTTTGCCGGGATGCGATGGAGTAGACGAGTATGAAGCCTTGGCCTTCTCTGGACACTAATCAGCACCAGAAGGCTTCGTGGAACTGCTGTAACGACGCACCGCACCCATTGATCTCGGAGAGTTGCGTACTCCTCTGCAGGAGGGGTGAGCGGGCGAGGGCTATGAAGCCAGCCAAGCGACGTACCCTGACCGGCTGTGTCAATAACCTCCACGAAGCACATGCGATTGTCGACTATAAACTGCTTTCTGTAGGCATCCTCTATCGTTGGATCATAAGTCTGGAGAAGGTCGGTAAGCCCGACTGATAGCGGGATAATGATGGCTTGCGCAATGGTACCTCTGCGGTCAGTCAGCTCGGCAGTACACAAGAGCACACACACACACAACTCACCGACAAAGCAATTGAGAGTGAACTACGGAACGATGAGGTGGGCTCCAAGCGGAGAGGAAAGCGCACCTGAACGGCTAGCGCAGTCTTGCCAACTCCACCATCTCCAAGGACGGCGACTGTCCACTGATCCATTTTGAGTCGGAGGTACTGAAAGGAACGAAGATGGAAGGTGACGCTGGATAAAAGATGATACAAGAGGTCGTCGTCGGGTTCGTCGAGGAGTCGTAAGGAGACGCAAGGGAGTCTCGTTCAAACGGTCAGCGTGGTCGAGAGCGATGTGGGTCACGGGCCATCAGGTCACAGCAGTCCGACGAGTTCCTGAAAGGCGCGCGTATACAGTCTAGTCTACATTCAATTTAATCTCTACACCAACTAATCATCGACCGACTAAATTCGGCTTGGGTGAGGTCGAGCATAAAACAATCCTGGTGGTTCGCGGGTGGTTGTATGATTTTGGGCTTTTTGCCAGTTGGGAGGAATGGACGGGGTGCTCGCGAGGTAGGGAAGGCGACTCCGAATGGCCGTGTCTGGGTAGATGTACGGATCGATTGGGGTGGGCCAGCGAGCGGCGAAAGAGACGGAGGGACGCGTTGCACCAAATGCAGCTGTGGAATGCATTAGCTGGAAACGCTGGCAGGCGACAGCAACGACACGAACACATTGACATTGGACGAGGATGGTGGTAGTTACAGTGAAAGAACGTCTGGTTTACAATCTTTGGGGAGGACATACATCCTGGGGTAAGTAGTCATCAGGGGCTGACAAGGTCGTGCGTCTCGAGTCGGATATCATCTAAGGCACTCTTACTGCACGTCCACCAGAAGATTGCGTTCAAGTATGTATTTCCCTGTTAGAA
Source organism: Mycena amicta (assembly GCA_029282125.1). Classification (NCBI taxonomy): domain Eukaryota; kingdom Fungi; phylum Basidiomycota; class Agaricomycetes; order Agaricales; family Mycenaceae; genus Mycena; species Mycena amicta. The sequence continues at coordinate 22,359 of JARIHP010000288.1, read as the reverse complement.
TGTCTTTAATGCCATGTTCTACAGCGGCATTCGGCGACACACCTTCCTTGTATCGCTGCGTGGGCTCGTAGGCCTTGTCCTGCATTTCAAGTAAACGTGGAGCTTGAGCAAAGTGACTCGAGACAGACATATTTCCAGCCCAGAGTAGTGCCACACTTGCAGCAGTATATGTCGCGGACGGTGTGGTTTCCCGTCGTCATGGGTCGGTCGCTGGGCTCGCCCTCGACAACATTGACACTACCAAGTCAGTTGCGAGGTCGCCACACAGACTGCAACCTACACTCCGTCAAAGAGATATGCTCGGCCATGCTGCCCATTGAACGCCTGCGACGGACATGAGATGCAATTTGTCGCTGCATATCGTCCACATACGCGCGATATCATCGAGTGGATTGTGGCTAGATGTGTTTTGCATGTCGAGCAACCATAAATTCGCTCGCCGGCAAGGTAGCGTCGGTAGCTCATGCCCATGGTGAGGACAAGAAGACGAATGCGGTACCGATTGCGTTTGAACTGATCTCCGAAATTATATTTACTGTACACTCAAACACGAAGGTCCGATGGTGGCGAGAGATGCGTCGGCGTCCGCTCCCCGCCCTCTAGATCCGCCTCCGCAGCTGACAGCCCTGGTTCTGTCGTCTCAATTCCATTCGCAGTGCCCGACCGCGACCCAGCGTCGGGAACATTGTCTATAGGTGCCCTCGCGCGATTCTCATGCCCAGACTTGATACGGTTATTCGACACCGACTCTCTGTGCTCATCATCCAACATGCGACCCAAGCGAAGCAAGGACAGCGCACCTTATTTCCGCAATTAGATCGTCGATGGCGTACCATGCCAGCGGCCCGTATGCAATTCCACGCCACCAACCCAGCTGGTCCGCAGGCAGAATATACGCATGAGCATGCAAGTGGTCCGTCACCGGTATTTTTCTGTCAGAGAACGGCGGTGTGATGAAGCCAATGCAAAACTGCGAGTTTGGTGTGTGCAAGGGGGTCGCCATGGCAGAGGCGGAGGCGACGGTCGGTGAGGAGGGCGGCAGAAGAGTGGTCAGAAGACGAGTTGCAAGGTTTCGAACGTTGACGAGGAGGGGAAGGTCGGTTGAAGACTGCGGAGACGGATTACGTTCAGACACCCTACAGCACACACTGACACGAACAAGGGTATATATTGACGGAACGTGGAGACTAGAACAAGGTCAGCTCTGGGAGTGGCGTATGGACAGACAGAACACACTTGAATGCAACAATTATGTGGCCCTTTGTTGAAACAGGGTTGGCCTTCTCGCGGTAGGCAGTGAAGTTGTCGTCCCGCCAGAGTACTTCGGGCTGAGTGGAACCGGCGGGGAAGGTGGGTGAGCGGGGAGAGTTTGGGGTAGCATGCGCAGACGAGGCTACGATGCTGCACATCGGACACCCCGGCTTTGGTGCGAACGACATTGCGGTGGTGGTTCTGGTGGTCGAGGCGTGACGTGACGTGACAAACATGCCCTCACTCCTCGACGTCTTTGAGCAATTCAGACAAGACCTCGACTTTGCCAACGACAGGCGCGAGCGCCTGATAAAAGCTAGTAGCTACCGCGCTTGCCTCAAATCCAACTTAGCGCTGCCCTAGGCCACCCGAGATGTTACAAACATTTCCAAAAAAGCTATCTTCCTCCTCCATCGCATAATCCTCGAGGATTCAGACGATGACCGTGGCCAACGTGCGGCTGCAAAAGGACGAGAAAAGCTGGCAGAGGCAGATCTGCTATTTGCTTCAATGCGGCCAGAGCTAACCGGTGACCGCTTCTGGCGACATCAACGCCAAGTATCGCCTGGTCTGCAGGTGCGGAACGCTCGTCTGGCACCAGGAAACGCACCAACCGTTTCAGGAGTACATAGAAGCGCTTAGCTTTGCGTATTATCTCGAACACGGCACTTTGATATCTTACTCGGAAACACAAGCCGCTCTCAGCGACGGAGATGGACCTGTGCGTGATTTTCCAGAGAGGCACTCCATAGATCGACTTTGTTGCGCAGTTCTTCCCGCTCACTGTTGGAGACTATCTGCTCGGACTGTCCGATCTCACAGGCGAGCTCATGCGATTTGCAATATCCAACATTTCGCGTCGCGGAGGTCGCATAAAAGCGAACGAGCTCTGCACGTTCGTGCGCAGCTGCAAAGCAGGTATGGCCCCAGCGCCTCTTCCCTACTATCATGGTTCGACATCGCATAGATTTTGAGCCGTATACCCCACACGTCCGCGACCTAGGGAAGAAGCAATCAGTTACCGCAAGCTCACTAGAGAAAATCGAAGCAGGTACGACGATCTGATTCACGTTGCAGCTATGCTGGCTTATGTTCTCTAGCGGCATATGCGATAATGGTTCGCGGTTCCGAATTCGACCTACCTCCGGAAATTCTCGATGACCTTGTTCGGCAAACAACAGCATCCCGCGAACGAGATCAAACCGTGTACAATAGTTCCTAACTTCTTACATCCAATTGTAACAACAACTTTTCAACATCCAACAGTCAACCTTCCTCCAGATTTGCTCGAAAACTCTGTCGCATAGCACAGATCATTTATCTTGTACATTTGCTTGTCCACGTCTTTTCCGTCGAGTTGGATACGGACCTGCGTCGGCGGCGTCGCGCCATGCATCAGAATAGTTACCTTCCCTCGTTCGACATTGGCACTCAATGCCGGTTGTGAGGTCGGCGTTTCGACGACGTGCACGACGGGTGGCTCCCTCTCAGCCAAAAGTGGAGTTCGCTCGTCCGTGGACTGTGTCTGCGGCAACACCTTCCGACGCCGCCAACATGAGAGTAGTCGGGCTGCCCACCCTAGTAGTGCGAATACCGCGTAGCCCAAAAGCGCGAACAGATTTGGATGGGGTTTGACCACGGCGTTTGGAGGTGCAGCTTCTGGCACAACAACCTGCGCAGAGAGATTCAAGAAAGAAGGGTCGGGAGAGTTGGATGACATGCGATGTGTGAGAGGTCGTAGTCGAGGCGAGGGCGGAGGTGTTGGAAGTACATCTGCAGTGGACACCGCAGAGTACGAACGGGGAGATGCAATTCCGACGTGCCATCGTTGGCCGTCATGTATCATCTCGTTCATCGGCACCACGAGTAAGTGCCCGCCGTTGGGACCCACCATGATCGAAACTAGTTCATCCTCGGAGAAGAACGCGGCAATACGACGAGGCGCCGAGTAGAGACATAATGGAAGTGATGAGCGGGAGACTGCAGCTAGATCGCCAAGGGGAATAGAGAGCTCCTGCGGAAGCGGCGAACGAGTATTGGGAACAATGACGATGTGGGCGGCCGACGCAAGAAGAGTTGCATCGTCTGTTCGTAGAAAGTTGGTGCGCGTAGATGTCAGCGCGCGGTGGAGCTCGTCTGATGACTCGCAGGCCGTGAATGAAACACTGGGATCTCCAGAGACTTTTACGCTGCCGGTGGAATCGATGGAAATTGACCCAGATGACGTCGCAGAGAAAACTAGAGTCGGACTACGAACGAGGAGGTGTTGACGAGGTAAAAGGATGACGAGCTCGGCGTTGCTGACGGGTAGATTGCTGAAATCGCAATTGAGTTTATCAGAATCCAACAAGGCTAGGTCGCTGACCTATGTCCCGGAGGATAGACAACTTCATAACTGGCATCAATTTTTGCGACCTCTAGTTCTGTAGCAAGCTGCCCGCGGGCTTCGCGAATCATTGAGGTTCCCATGCCAGAATGGGTCCATGTCTTGTCGAAAGCCACTGGGTTCGACTCTGTGTCTTCAAGAACCAGAGTGCCGTTCGTACCATAGCTTCCAAGCCATTCAACCTGTCGAGTTTGTACATGAGACTCCTTCGGTCATGGATAGAGGTGCCTGCCTGGTTCGCGGGATGGAGCACGCGATAGGTAAACGAGAACTCGTTGTAACCAGCTGGGACGGTCACAGAAAGAGCTAGATTGCCTGTAGCAGCGTGGTCTGCGGGAACAAGCGAGAAGGCAGCGTTATCGGAAGGCGGTATGGGAGCGAAATCGGCCTCGCTCCAAGTCGGACCCAACAAGTTGGACCAGAGTTGGACTTTGACCCGGCCTGCCGCAACGTCGCGATGCTCAGCTGGGTCAAGAGTGGCAGCAATAAAATGAAGCTGAGTAGGAGACTTCGATGAGACGCGGACACTAGACCCAATCGGCGGCGAGAACAGTAAGTGCATGAGTTGTGATGATGACGCGACGCTGATCATAATCTCTCAAAGGGTACAAGGTGCGGCAGCGGCGGGTCGACAAAGACAATGTCTTCCTCGTCCTCGTCGTACTCAGAGTCGTCCTCGTCTTCTTCAGAGTCACTATCTTCTACTAGCCACACTCTCTGCTTCTCCCTTTCGGCTACTCCGTCTTTCCATTTTCTATTTGTGATGAGCGCAACGAGATGGTACGGGAGGAACCACTTGCTTTCTCCGTGCAGTGATATCAACCAGCTTCTCGCCGCCTTCCTGCCCCCCCAAGGCAAGCATTTGAATGTGGACGTCGACCAACTTGTCTAAGGCTATGTTGGGAGCCATTGGGCTAGTTTTGAGCGCAGTCCGACAAACCGGGCAATTGGATTTCATCTGCATCGCGGTGAGTAGTTTTACGACGAGAGTTGGCGACCGACCTTGACCCGATTCCACTGCCAAGCGCACTCCCCGCAGAACGAGTGACCACAGGGATTCAAAAGATGTGCAGCAGCACTGTGGTTGAGAGTAGGACGTCGCAGAAGTATATTCAGTAGAGCACATACAGCAGATCGCAACAGCTACGAATCGTCAGAGCAGACAGTCGAGGGGCCGGGGTACATACATGGCGCATGTCAGCTCGTCTTCAAAGCCGTCAAGTATTCGGGCCATCTTGCGCTTCTTCTTGGTTTGGGATTCACCAGCCGAAGTACTGTGTTCAGGAGAGGATTCGGTTCGTGGGCGTTTATCGAACTTGTGCATAGTTTGCGGTTCATCTGGAAGTACTAATAAGAAAAGCTCTGGGGACCTATCAGGCACGTACAGGATGACGGTGGTTCGGTAGGAATAGAGGCTGAATGGAGTGTCTGAGGGAAGGTCGCGAGTATTCGGCCTTGTACACACCGGGCGGTAGTGCTGTACCGTCGAGGAGGTCCAGTTCTCTGAGAAATGCAGGGTCGAGGGGTTCGTCGTCGGAGAAGTCGTCGTCGGATGTGGTGGTCTGTGCGGGTTGGGTGCCGAGTAGCTTGTCCCAGTCGACATTGACGTCGGCGAAAGGGTCTGGGATGTTGTCAAATTCGTCGCTCATCGTCGTCGCAATTCAGCCAGTGCCAGGGATGGCCAGCGGGAGATAAGGTGGCAATGGACGGGAGGCGTGAGACGGTCTGAGAGACGTGAGCCAGCGTGACACATTTCGACGCGTCTTAATCCACCACCTCTTCTAGCCCTGTAGGCTCTATGCCGCCAGTCGTGAAGCTACGCTCCGGCGTCACCAGTCGACATTATATTCTCGTCCGAGCAACAGCGGAGAAGCGCTCTTCGATGAGGAGCGCGACTGCACTCCTGCATTCTCTGCCGTCGTCTACTCGATGAGGCCTGCGTCCTGCTCGAGGTCGTCCAGTCGTCGTCTTCAGGTCTGTATCCATGGTCCCTCCGGTATCCATGCCAGCTGTCGCTTGTTATAACGGGTACGCTCGTCGATAATCCGGTCTCATTCTTGCCCGTTGGGGTTGACCATAGGCTGGGTGACAGTGGAACATTCAAGGAACATTCGGAATGTTACAGCCGTCATCGGCGAACCATGAATTTCGCGACACGGTTGTTGCCCACCAAAGCTTGCAGGTCACCAACGGTTGCGTACATGATCCGTTGATGTCAGGTCACGTGGGCGTGCATTGTTGGTTTTAAAACCTAAAAAAAAACGGCTACAGATTGAACTATTCTGGCCTCAGGCCTCAATCTTCAAACACCGTTTCAATTGTATCATTTTACCCGGCATTCCCCCCTTCCAGCCTTGGCGCTTACACCATATATGCACGCGACTGCTATCACCTGTACCAGCGAGTCACCTTCAAATTACTGCGATAGCCAAGCCAAATATAAACCTTCAAATCTCTCACATCTGACACTCAAGCTATTCTGGTATTCATTGATAACCTAAACCGAAAGAGAGGAACGGTTGCTGATGCGATAATTATAATTACAGCGCCTGCTACATCTCCGACTGCGCCCGTTCTTCTCCACCGTCCCCCGACGGCTCCGTGGACAGTAACGACCCAATGGTCATCGAACCCCGCGAACGTGGCGAGTCCGCTGACGACGAGTAGGGAGAAGGAGGCAGTTCTGCGGGAACATCAGATCCCTCGCGGTGCTCAGTCGAATAATGTGCAGGGGATTGGGAGCCGCGGGCTCTCTTTCGCCGGTGTCCAGGGCTTACAGAGCGGGTGTGCGGAGCCGGAACACGGGTGTGCGGTGGGGAACGGCTGACAGAAGACACACTGTGGTAGTGTCGGGACTCTGGTGAATGACTATAGGCAGGTGTCGGGTAGGCCGGGCGCAGAGGTACTCGTTGGAGTTGGAGCATCGAGTCGTACAACGTCGCCATTGCTGCTTGACGATTGTCTTCCGACGTTTTCGCCTTCAATACGGCGAGCAAAACCTGCGAGGATCAGCCGAGTTTGGGTTGAGTGGCCAAACATACTTCACGATCGCCATCTCCGTTCGCCTTGTACGCTCCAAGCACATCTCGGAGGCTGGGCGGAGGAGGCTGGCGGCCGTGTCAACGACACACTGAAACTGGCAAAAAATAGCCGTACCTGTTCAAGCACTCGGGATGCCGATGCTAAAGCGTGTCCCAGTGAAGGGTCCGTAGGCCATGTAGTATAGGCAGAGGAGGGATGGGGGTAGTGAGAATGGTCTGGATAGCGATTGGACATGGTGGTGGTGTGAGGCAAAGAGGGCCAAGTCCATTTCAGTGAACTGAGAGTTGGTTTGTCTTGGCGTTCTAAACATAAAGTCTATCCAGATGATATTTCATGTTTGAGAAGAAAGGTTTGCAGCGGCAGATGGGCGTTGTTGAAAAAGATCAGCCGGAGAGATAGGAAGTAAGCTAGCGATTAATTTTTGCAGGAGAGAGTTGCCAGAGTCGGAGGAGGGTCGGATAGGAACAAGAGATCAACGCGGCAGGAGACGTGGCAGGAGCCAAGGGATTTCGAGAGAATGTGGTGACGTGTGACAAACATATGGGGTCAGTGTTTGGCAGGAACTTTGATCGATCACGCGCCTTGCGCATGTCTGCCCCTACGAAGCTAGTCTCAAGTACAAGCCTCTCCGATTTTGGTTCTGCGGTCGTTGCCACGAAGCCTCCGTTGCCCACTATCCGGTACTCTTGGAAGACTTATCCCGCGATTAAACAGCTTTACATTACCGATGCGGATTCAGCGGAGTGTGCAATATCGACGTTTTCGGGGCCTTGTGGGATAGATATTGAATGGAGGCCGACGTACGTCAAAGGCCAACCCGAAAATCCAGTCGGTTCCAGTTTGCCCTCTGAGTTTTCGAGTCTTGAGCGTGCCTAGGTCGCGCTGCTTCAGCTCGCAAATGCCGACACGATTCTCCTTCTGCATCTCTGCCACATGAAATGGAGGCGATTTTTTTTTTCGAAACTGCGTTGTCCTGACTAGGCTACAGCTATACCAACGAATCTTCGAACGTTTTTGGAGGACCCAGATATCGTCAAAGCCGGTGTTGGCATCCAAGGCATCCAAGGGTCGCCATTTCATTTGCCATTCGCTGATTCTCATTAGGAGACGTGAAGAAACTCTACAGAGATGTCGGCGTCAGTCTTTGTGGATGTGTTGACCTTTCCCTCTTGGCACGTTCAGTCGATAATTCACGATGGAAGGGCAAATTTTCCGAGCCCATTGGTCTCGCTCGTTTGATAGCGACCTATGAAGACCTCCTGCTCTTCAAAGGCAAAGTCACTCGAAGCAACTGGGAAAAACCACTGGATGCCGAGCAATTAGAATGTGAGCCCACATATTTCTGCAGTGTCCACCCACTGATGATCGTTGCAGACGCTAGTAATGGTATACTAGCTTCTCTCGTCGCTGTATTAACGCTCACTCGGACAAAGACTGCTACGCTGGGTATACTTTATTCGCAAAACTTTCGCCAATGATCCTTTCTCTTCAAAAAATACCTCACCCTCGATGCTATACATTTGATTCTATCCGCGGCAGTCTCGTGGTCCCAACCTTGGGAACACCGTGGACGCCCTCGAATCCAGACTACGATCCGGGCCCCCCTCCTCCTCCGAGGGAACCTAAAAAGCCTAAAAAAGAACGAAAGCCGAAGACGGACGTGGACTCGGCTGCGCCTTCGACTTCCGAGGGTAAACGCGCACAGCCGCATGGAGCACAGAGGCGGCTGTCCGGTGCTCCTCAGTCCCTCCAAACTGCGATACCGTCTGCAATCAGCGCAGGCAATCGGGCTGCCAGACCTCGACCTCGTCGGAATCGAAGACCGCACAGTGCACCAAAAGAATCGTAATGCGTTACATTTGTTTCATTTCTGTACATTGTTACATACTGGCCTATACTATTCAACCCGGAAGAAGCGAGAGCGAGCATTGAAAGTAGGCTTAGCATCGACTGCAGCAACCGCTGCAGTCGCGCAAGCACCGTTGTCGACCCAAACGCCGGCCGCACCTGTGGTTACTCTTGAGGACGACAAAATTAACGAGGGAAGAAGAAGCACCTCCTGGAATATCATCTTCGGTCCACCTGAAAATGTCGTAAGCCAAAAAAACTTTCTGGTTGGAAATGGACTGCATACCATTGAGCAGTCCACAGATGAGAGCTGAGGGGCGGTTAAATCATAAAGGGATTTACAGTGTCGACGCACTTGTAGACGGCTTGCTGTCCGCCGACATAAGCCAACGTGCTGACCCATGCCGCAATGCCTGCACATACTCCGCCTGTAGGACTCGAGGGCGCACTCGTAGTCGTCGAAGTGCTTGTCGTGCTGGATTTGGAAGTGCTGGTAGACTTTGTCGTGGCACTGATAGTAGTCGACGAAACAGGTGGAATGCTAGTGCCTCCACAGGCGCTGACTAGCCGAATCATTTGAGGACAAAGGTCGATGCTGATGAAGTAGAGGACGTACTTGCGGACCAGTCGCTGTTCGGGTTTGCAGCCGGGGCGCCAGATGCGAACCATTTCGCCTGAGACTGGATGAGGCCAAATGTACACACTGACTCGGTTTGCGCACCTGCCAGATATATCTTCCACGGCATAAGCTTCCCATTTCGTTCAAATCTGCGAATGGACTCACCCTTGATAAGATACCTGCGAACCACCAACGTATGTCCCCGTGGTCGTATAGGCCGCGGCGCTGCAGCTGGGGAAGCTAAAGCCCGTCCCACCCGCGGCCGACAAGGCGTTCTTGATCGCTAGATCGAAGCGGCTGTTTTCTTGAACGACTGGTAAGAACACGGACGAGATGAGAAATACAGAAGACCAACGGTATGCTTGAGATATGTCCCATAACATCACACCTTTTTTTCCGAGGGTGGTGGGTAAGAAGAAAGAAGAAGAAAACCGAAAGACCGTACGCACCACCAAATGACGGGAAGGACTTGCGCATTTGCACGGAGATGCTACTGAGCGTGGCAATATCGACGTATCCAGATCCTGCGGCCCCAGATGAAGCGGGAGCTCCAATGTAAATCTTAACGTTCGGATTCGGGCTGACGCTGCGTGCCCATTGGTCCCTTTCGAAAGATCAGGCGACGAGAGATGTGTTTTCGAATACAATACCAAAGACCAAAGTCCCATGCCTTTGTGAAATGTATGTCATTGTGACACCCCCCCAGATAAAAAGGTCCACTCACGGAAACGCTGTTGAAGTTTGGCAGGGAGCACTGGTTATTGTAGAATTGAACTAAGGTGAAATGAATAATTGAAGACGATGAGCGGAAGAGCCGACCGTAGACAGCGTCAAAGCTTGCACCATTGAGGACAGAGCCCAACGCAGAGTCGGGGTAAGGGCATTGAGGCGCGGCGGTGATGTAGTACCTGAGCTCAGTGTTAGTGTAATGATCATGAACATCTCAAAAGGAGCGCCAGCTACTTCTTGCTCGCACCGCTGGCTAGCGAACGTATTGCGTTGACGAATGCGATATATCCAGTGCTTCCTCCATTCTCGATACTGCGAAAAGTTTGTTAGAAAGACATCCTGGACCTTCATTCCACTCAACTCGAGGTCGACGCTAAACAAGAACATGAGCGTAGCCCATCGGTATGATTCATCGTAAATAAACGTACCCATCGAGAACGGCGTTGCCGAAAGGACGAGTCGATGATGAGCCCCCTAACCAAGGCTTCAGCTTTCTTACTTTGGACAGAACGCACGCACCGAGGAACAAGTTCCAGATTGTCTGAGCGAACGCCCCACCCTGAGCATCAGACGCAAACCCAACACCTCCCCCTGCCCCTCCAAGCGACAAAGTGACCAATTTGCCCTTGCTTTGGCAGAACTGGATGTCTGTAGCCAAACTCTGGCAATTCGGTAAAGCGGTCCCGGGAAATGATGTGTTGTCCGTGGCTAGAAAAAGGGATAACTAGAGAGTACTAATACACCACCGATGCACTCACGATTGCACGTCTGCCCATGGTTTTATGAGCCAGACAGTACTGTAAGTTCATCTTGCACTCACGTTTGCCAGATTCAGCGACGGAAGACCACCAGTGCTGAAGAAAACATTAACAAAAGCAACCGGGAAGACATCGACGGCGTTATCCTAAAGAGATTGAGGAAACATCGACGAGGACGGCCGGATAACTGACGTTGCAGTAGAAACTCAAGGTCTTCTGCCACACCGACGGCGGATTTGCCGAGTTTGCACCGATGGAGTTCTGACCCCAGTATCTGAGAGCTTATGAGTCAAAGCTGCAGTTAGTGTGGAAACCCGTGCTCACACGGCGGTCTAGAGATGGTCGACGATCACCACTGAGGGTAAATGAGAGAGACGTACATTGTCGTAGCGAGTAGGATCAAAAGCGAAAGCCAAAAGGGAGAGTGTGGCAAGAGAGACAAGTCGCAGCGCCATCCTACAGGTCCAGGAGGGTAGGAGGTCGCGCGCCGGAGCAGATGTGCTGGCCTTTTAATGGAGATCCGTTGGTTGACCATGCGGCATATTCTTCATCGAGGGCAAATCGAGTCTTCTCAGCCCGCTAGCGAGAGATAACAACGGTAGAGGGCTCTCAGAGAGTGCATGTGAGCAACGATAAGCATGGTTGTTCTAAAAGCAGAGAAAACACATCAGAGAGAAGGTGATGCCATTATCGACTATGACTTCATCGTGCACTGAGCTCGCGACTGACCCAGTCAGCCGCCAGGATCCCTTACAACAGGTGAAAGAGCAAGTTTCTATATGAGAGTGTACACAGAACGTACAAAAAAAGTGCAAAGCAGGATACACAAATTAGCCATTAGACGAAGCGTCGCTTCCCGCATCGGTTCGAACAGGATCTACAGAACGGCTCGAGGTTTGATGAGATAAACATATCGAGTATTCGCTCACCAAAGTAGGGTTGAGATTGAGCCTCTTTGGCCGTTAGACGCTCTTGGTGATCATACCTAGGACTGAATTTAGCTTCTGTGCAGCCACACGGTCGTGAGAGTACCGTAACAACTTGTCCAGCAAGTCGATGGCCTCGTTGGATATGTACCGCTGATTCTCCGATGTTATGAAGCGTGTCCACGGCTTCCTAGGGTATCTGAAGTGCGGTGAGGACGGAGAGCGCGAGTGAGCGACGGGCAATGCCTTCCGAGGAGTTCGTCGTATTGAGGATCGAGGCGGATGCTGTACTTGTCAATGTACGCATAAAGTTCGTCCGTCCCCAAAACCTTGGTTATTTTGACGAGCTGATCGTAATTGTCGTGTCCATGGAAGAAAGGCTCCTTCCTGAAGATCTGCAGACCCATTTAGCTGTTATAGAAGCCCATGCTCTGATTTTTTTTTACCATAGACGCGAACATACATCCGTAGCTCCACATATCCAAGCTATAGTCGTATTCTTGGAAATCGACGAGCAGTTCCGGTCCCTTGAAGTAGCGTGACGCAACCCTCACATTGTATCCGGTTTTGGGGTGGTAAAACTCGGCCAGTCCCCAATCGATTAGCCGCAGCTAGAAAAGGTGATGAAAGGCTGAGACGCGCCAGAAAAGTTTGAAGAATAACCTTGCGGTGTTCATGATCTATCATGACATTGTGGGGCTTGACGTCTCTGTGCATAATGCCTTTGGAATGACAGTAGTCCAAAGCCTGGAAGTGGTCAAGAACAGAAAAGGACTGGATAAGGTTTCGCGCACCTTGAGGAGTTCGAACATGTAATATCGGACATCGAGGTCCGTGAAACGAGGATACAACACTTTGAATTCCACGTTGTGAACATATTCGGTGATGAGACTGGGAATCTTGGACGCGGGGTCGCGCACGACGTCCAAGAGAGCTACAATGTTCGGGCCGCCTGACGAACGATACAGCCATTTGCATACAACAATAAACAAACACGCACCCGCAAGATTCTGCAAAATCTTGATTTCCCGCTTTATTTTCTTCTTCTTGACTGGCTTCAACACCTGGAATCGTTGTCCATCCGCGGTGCAACGCGAAGAGCAACGAGCGCACCTTGATGATACACTTCTCCTCCGTGACGATATTCACTCCCTCGAACACCTCGCTATACTTTCCCCGGCCGACCTTGCGGACGATCTCATAGTGGTCCTGTGTGCCCCATTGAACCTGAAGATTGTCTGTGACAGTCAGCGGAGCACAAATGGAAGGCAGTTGAACTGACCATACTCGTGCCATGAGGGACCGAGCTTGGCGTTGACGTCTGGGTACACCCGAGAAACAGAGGGCGACGCGGTTTTGCCCATGAGACGAATGCTCGGCGAGTAGAGGGGCGAGCGCAGAAATGCACGAACGAACACGATGGACGTCGAGTCGAAAGCGTGAGAGCATTGTCATCTCGCCCCGCAACTGCCATGGCGCCAACTAACTGGCCCCCAGACGTGCAATATCTTACTGCCTGTTCCTACCATGCATCGACACCACAATCAACTCGCAAGTTCTTAACGCAGGGCACCCCCGATGCAGCGGATACCAGCAAGCCATGCAAAGTGCTCATCATGCCGATAAACGACCCAAATCATCCAGCTTTCGGACAGCTTGGCCTCTTCGCTCAAAAGAAAATCTCCCCACATCAAGCCATCGTCGACTACATTGGTATCCGACTCCGGAATAGAATCGCCCAACTGAACCACCCCCCAGGCCAAATTCATTGCGACGATAGGCCCAATTCCGACTACGACTTGTCGTTGTATCGGAGCGATACCATGAGTGTCGGAGTCGACGCCAGCAAGATGGGAAATGAGGTGGGTTCTGTATGCATAAAAAAGACATTAACTTGACTTCTCCAAGGCGCGTTTCGTAAACGACTTCCGTGGGGTTGCGGATCGACCAAATGCATCGTTTGTGGATTATCGGACTCCGAATGGCGAGTTGAGGGTGAGAATTGTGAGTTCCAACAGAGCTATAAAGCAGGGAGAGGAAATATTGGTTTCATATGGTCGACATTGGTGGTCTGCGCGCAGTGCAGTATAAAGGGAGAGCGTGTTTGGCTGGCTGGCTGGTCATATAGCGGTACGCGGCTGCAACGCCAGAAGCAACGTCTGGCAAAACCAGTGGAGGTCGACGAGAGGACTGCGGGCATTTCGCGCTGGATGTGTAACCGCGGGGACCCTGACCATTAGCTACCGACATGGAAACATACTAGTAACGAAAACGAGTAACATGTGTGACGGACTCAAAATTTCATGATGCCGCTCTCCACGATTAGTCGGTCCTCCTTCATTGCCTTCTACTCTTGTGCCCGACTACCACACGCCGTGTTGCAACCAACACGCTCCTTCTCCGTATACCGGCCCAGATGTCTCCATAACACCTCACTCCATCACAAGGTGCGTGCTCAACGGTATCGCGCTCGCCCCAACGCGGTAACACATTCCAGCGCTCCTTTCATGCCTCTGCGCACTCCCGGGCCCAGAAGGACCCCTACGAAGCACTTGGCGTTCCTAGAGACGCAACAGCTGCACAGATCAAAAAGGCTTACTTCGCGGTACGACCTCCGAACAAGAAAAACCATTGCACAACAACTGACTGTCTGAAGCTTGCCCGCAAACACCATCCGGACACTAGCACCGACAAGGGCGCCCAGAACAAATTTGTCGAGATACAAGCTGCATATGACGTCCGTGCCAAAGAAAAAAACATACTCTTCTGCGCCTATTTACCTCTCTTCCTTAGATCCTGAAAGACGAGGAGAAACGGAAAGCATACGATCAGTTTGGCTCGACATCTCAAGAGGCTGGATTCGACCCTAACGCGTTCTCCGGCTTTGCGGGAGGCAATTTCTCTGGTTTCCAGAACTTCGGAGGTTCGTTTGGAAGGGGCGAAGCTGCGGATCTCTTCAGCCAGCTCTTCCAAGGTCTTGGTGGGAACGGCCGCTCCGGATTCCAGTCCTCTCGGGGCAGCGATCTGGAAGCTTCTGTGCGCATCAGCTTTCTCGAGGCTTGTAAAGGCACTTCCCGAAAAGTCAACATCACTCCCGTCGTCGACTGCGCTCCCTGCTCTGGGAATGGCTTGAAACCCGGGGCAAAACGGACGACCTGCACGACTTGCAAGGGCAGCGGGACACGGACGTTCGTTATAGAGAGCGGGTTTCAGATGGCTAGTACCTGTAATACTTGTTCTGGCTCTGGCAGCACAGTCCCGCGGAACTCTGAATGCTCTCATTGCGGCGGCGTGGGCAAGGTTCGCACGAAGAACACCGTGCAAGTCGACATTATGCCAGGTAGCCTATTCCTCGCTGCGTTGTGTTATCCTCACCATCGTTGATCGCAGGTGTCGAGGATGGAGTTACACTACGCATTCCTCGAAGGGGGGACGCTCCGATATCCGGCAAAGGCAACTCGGGAGATTTGTTGGTGAGGATACATGTCACAGCGTCCAAGGACTTTTCTCGGCAAGGGAACAACTTGTACCATAAAACGCGGATCCCGATGCACACTGCGCTTCTTGGCGGAAAAGTACGAGTTCCAACTTTGGACGGTGATGTCGACGTGCGGCTGCCGGGGGGCACACAGCAAGACGAAGAGATGGTCCTCAAGGGCCGCGGTGTTCCCTCCCCTCATGGAGGGGGTGTTGGCGACCTATTTGTGTCATTTTCCGTTCAACTGCCAAGGTTTGTGAGAGTATTCCTTTGTGGTCCACGCTAACCCCGAGTAGGTCGTTGACGAGCCGGCAGCGCGAACTTCTTCAATTGTATGCAGATGATGTAGAGGGCCGGGATTCGGGCGACAGTTCGAAAGAGGCGTCCACAAATGATAACGGTATGCCTTCTTTCACTCGCCCTTCATCCACGCCGACGGGGGGCTGGACGAGCCGTGCATGGCAATACATTCGAGAGCGCACTGGAATTTGATTGTTTGCCTCCCCGCTGGCATGTTGATTGCTTGGAGGGCGTACATTCAACTCACTCATTTCAATTTCAGAAGCCCCACACGTTTCGCAGGAGCCGCCGGCTCAGGAAGAGACTAGCAACGACACGAATAAGTCAAACGAGAAGCGAAGGGCTACAGCTACGGGATAGAAAATTTAACTTAATGGCATACAATAGAGACGGTTCTAACACCAATTCGCAAAACTGCCTTGCGGGGTTCTGTGTTACGTTAGACGCTGGGTCGCCTCACGAGTGACTGGTCGTGGGGCCATGGATTCTGAGTGTGAGCCATTCCTGCTCGCTCATCTTACTCACTCGCATATCGTTTGGCAGCCACGAGGCGTGTACAACCATCACAACCACCCAAAAAGACAGACAGAAAAACCTCGCTCGCGTATCTCAGATCTCATCGTCGATCCAGCAATGCTTCTTGACTTCGGACTCTGTTGTTTGTCGCCCAGATGAAAGACAGGTGGTCTTTGCGTATATTTTTCTTCCTTTGCTATAAAATGCTTTCTTTGAATACGCTGTGGTCGCGTCCCCTGCCGCCCACTCCCTTTCGCATCTCATGGCGCTCCCGCACACAACACAATCAGCTAGCATATCTTTTGTCACCTTTGGCGATGTTGACAACAAAGCTGCCGAAGGCTCGCGCCCACAAAGCCCACAAAGCGCGTCCCCCTCCCCGCAACCGTCGATAATATCTGTCGAGACCTCTTCATCCGCAACCCTCGAGGACCTCTGTCCCTCGTGCCCGCAATTATCCACTATGCACCGACTGGTGGCGCATATCGGGTCCGCTCATTCATCTGCATGTCTTTCGCTCGGATATTTACAACGACTCAGTGCGGCGCTAACTCTGTTCCTGGCGACTACGGACGCGGTAAGCTGCTCCCTCTGCCTCATAGATGCAGCATCTTAATCCTGAAAAGACGATCGTGTCCACCAGTCTGCCGACAATAGCGGTCGAGTTGAAGATGACCCAGGAAGAATACATCTGGGTTGGCATCGCCTATATGTTGACGCAAACTGCATTCCAGCCGCTGTACGGACGAATCTCAGATTTGGTGGGCAGAAAGGTCCGTCGATTCGCTCCCATGTCAAACTAGAGAATAACAGGCGCCCGCAGCTCGTTTTGTACACTAGCATCTTGGTGTTTGCCATTGGCTCCCTGCTCTGCGGTGCTGCCCAGGTGAATTTACTCCATTTTTTATATATCCGCTTTCTCAAGCCGTCTAAATCGAACTAGAACATTGCCATGTATACCGCCTAAATCTTGATTCTATAACAGCTGATCCCACCCAGGCTACTTGCCGCTCGCGCTATCTCTGGCATAGGTGCCGGAGGGATAGTTGGCTCCGTTTGGGTAATTACGGCAGAGATTGTGGAAGACCGACATCGGGCGAAGTGGTCTCAGGCTCTGAGTGTTACATGGAGTTGTTCCGCCGTCGCAGGACCTGTTCTAGGAGGGTTGTTCAGCGGTCAGTTGCTCATTCGCGACATCGCTGCAGCGCTGACAGACTCCCAGGCAGTCATAATGGCCTCAGTTGGCGATACGGATGTACGTCGCTTCCGGCGCTAAACAGCTCTCGAGAATCCTAACACACTGTTGCAGTTTATCTGAATCTGCCCATTTGTTCTGTCGCCTTCATCGTGCTGTTCTTCGCCCTCCGCGGTCTGCCGCTCCAGCGGGCCTCGACTGCGTCTTGGCGGTCTTTCACTCGAACATTTGATTTTGCGGGCCTGCAAGTATTCCTCCATCTCCATTGTGGTCTCTTACGGCAATCCTAGAATTCTCTTCATGACCGGAAGCAGCTTCATTGTGGTTGGATTCAGTTTGGCATCAGGCAATGGCTGTATGAACAAATCGCACGAGATGGCGCAGCTAACTGAATGGAACAGGGACTTCACCCTTGACTCTATTGCTCATATGCCTTGGATTCTTGACTCTCGTGGGTGGTGGCGTCCACGAAACGCGAACGAAACGCGATTGTTTGTTCCCTGCCGCCATTTTCAAAAACCACAGAACCAGTATGTCTGTTTCCCTCATCCGGTATCTCCTTCCCGACATCAGCCTACCAGTCGTTGTGCTTGCCATTACCTTTTTCCACAATGTGGCGTTCACGGCGGGTACGTTCTTCCTGGGTCTCTATTATCAGGCAAGTATTCGACGTTTTCCGGGAACGCGACCTATTCTTAAGGTGATTCAGGCTGCGAATGGCTCAACGCCACTGGAAGCGGGATTTAAACTATTGCCCTACTCTTTGGGTTCCTCTCTGGCATCTATGCCTGCTGCGTGGTTCATGACCTACTGGCAACGACGTACCGGAACGACTCACGGCGCCAATTGGGTGGTTACGACTGGCCTGCTGATTGCGACTTTAGGTTTCGGTACGGCTCCGCTTGAACCGATCATGTTTGCTTAACTTGCTGCTAATCTGACAGGTTTACTGAACTTGTTGAATGAGCGATCCTCGGTCACAGCGGAATTATTTCCGTTGGTGTCTGGAATCGGGTTGGGAATGCTATTCCACGCTCCGTATCAAGTCTTTACGAGGATACTGAAGCGCAAGGATCTTGCAGCTGCCACAAGCGCCTTCTTCCTTGTCCGCTTCACCGGAGCCACTGTGGGATTGGTCCGTCCAGAGTTCAATTGAGGCTGTATACATCTCTGATTCCCGCAATAGGCCATTGCTGGTGCTGTCTTCGACGCTCGGGCCTTCAGTCGAATACCTCCGGGTCTCCTGATCAACGGTGGCTCTTCAATAGATTTCCTGCGCCTCGGGATGTTGGAGCCGCCGGAACTCAAACAGCAGGTGTTGCACATCATTGCGACGTCGATTCAGGTCCGCAACGAGTTTGTGGAGCTGCGAAAACTCACCGACTGTATAACAGACCATCTGGACCTTTTGCGCACCGTGCCTTGGACTTTCGTTCCTGTTATCATTTTCGGCACTCTTTGCCCGGACACTCGACGTCACCATGAAGGCGTCTGACGAGAAAAGCAATCTCGGATAAGACTCGACATATTCTAACAGCGGCAGCGACGCGTATTTACAATGCAGATAAAGACTGCGTAGTCAGTTGTAATTTAATGTGGGTCCGCCTGACAGACCCAGTGGCTGGTTTGCCGTTATAATGCAATCGCATATCAACAAGTCTTCAGGGACTCGTGGTGGACCCTGCATACACGGGTCACGCGTGTGACAGCCTTGAGCCTCGACGTCCATTCGATGAATTCTCTCATCTCCATTCACCCTACCGACAGGCCGTCCCTTGCTCCATCATCTGCCAGTTCCTCGTCCTCCATTCTATTCGCCGATGGCCAAGTCGACGTAGTCACTGCAGACGGCGTCCGGCACGCGCAACTAAAATTGGACGCAAGGTGAGGCCATTTTCTTCACAGGCAAGCTGGGGCTTCCGGCAAAGCTCACCGACAAGCAGACTAAATTGACCATGGTCTGGTCTGGTCGCTCAGCCCACTCATCCGTGTGCTGACCATTATCATTTCTCTAGGCATTACAAGCAACCCGCCTTTGCTGCCCATCTACTTCAGTGTCTCCGGAATCTCAATGTACCGACTTGGATCCATGAAGAAATCCAGCCCCACCATCTCCGAATCTTCAAGGTCTCTGGTTCTTTGACCAATGCCGTTTTTCTTCGTCTCGTCGCCGTTACCGGAACCACGGACCGTCTTGCTTCGAATTTACGGCCCTTCCTCTGGCTCGCTTATTTCGCGGGAAAGGGAATTGCTTACTCTCCATGTCCTCTCCTCCGAATATCACATCGGCCCCCGCGTATTTGGGACATTTGAGAATGGCCGTGTTGAAGAATACTTTGACTGTGTGTCCAAGCCTTTTCTTCTGTCCCCGCACTCACTCCTTATCGCTACAGCAACTACACTCACCGCTTCGGATCTTAGGGACCCAAAGATAAGTCGTTGGATTGGCGCGCGGATGGCAGAGCTCCACTCTGTCGACGTCGAAGCCATCGAGCGCACGTCCCCAGACAATAGAGGTGAAGGCAAAGGGTGGGAGATCGGTGCAAAGAAGAATGTCAAATCGTGGATTTTTCCTGCTCGTGACGTTCTTGCGCTCCCGGCAGTCTCGGACGCGCTGCGGGAGGAGCTCGATCTCGACGGCTTCATGCGCAGTTGGGAGCGATACATGCACTGGCTAGCCTCTGTCGACAACGTCCACAAGGGCAGTCGTCGGGTCTTCGCACACAACGATACGCATATGGCAATTTACTGCTTTTGACCAAACGCAACGAAACCCTTCCCGAACATCGACAGGTACTTCCGCCGTCGCTTGTCGAATTGAATAGGTTCTCACTACTTCTCCCAGATCATCGTTGTCGATTTCGAGTATGCGTCACCCAATCCGGCGAGTTTTGACATTGCCAACCACTTCATAGAGTGGACGGCCAACTACCACTCGGAGCTCCCCCATATCCTTGATCACACGCGCTATCCATCCAAGGAAGAGCGCTATAACTTTTATATGGCGTACCTCGAGCACGCCACTGTCTCCCCGACGGAGCGCCCATTGCCCAAATTCGAGCTTATTGGACTTCTTCACGATCTGGATGAGCAGGTTCGCGCTTGGAGCCCCGCTTCTCACGCATTGTGGACAATCTGGGGTATCGTCCAGGCTCGCGAGGACATCGAAAATCACGTACAAGAGCCCGAGTTTGATTACGTTTCCTATGCGAGGTGCCGACGCGCCGCTTTCATGCACCAATTGAAGGAACTTGGGCTTTAAATATACCATTTCGGGAGTAGGATGAGTACTGTACGTCTCTGGTGTATTATTGGATGCCGACTACGCTGTAGCCTAGTTCTTAATTCTAATAACAAGATAAGGATAGGGCGAGGGACACAAGACGACGATTCATTTGAGAAATAAAAACAGTGTGCTGTTGTACGACGAGATTGCATGCAAACTGAGAGATAAACGTAGGCCAAACAAGAGGAAAGAGACGTATCGCAAAGCAAGACAAGGGGAGATAAAGATCCTGGCGAGATGACGGAGTGGGGGGGGAGGGGGTTTGGATGACAATGTCCGACTAAGGCGGCAGCGCCATGCGCAAGAAGACTGTACAAAGTGGAGGTAGAGACAGGGAAAGAGAAGAAGAGATACTCGCTCAGTCTTCATGCCGCCCAAGTCATGGCTTTTGGTTGCTCACCACCCAGGCCTTCTCATTCAGTTCGCGACGAACCCACTGCAAGCTCAGTCGTTGACCAAGGAGAGTTGGCCTGGGGCCTCAGTCGAAGGGCTGGGCGGCCGTACCCCCCGCCGTAAGATGGCTGCTGCGAGAGAAGCTACCCCAGTTCCCAGCGCTTCCTGCTCTGACTGACCGTAGCCCGGGGCCCGCTGGGCACGCCGTCGCCTGACAGCGTGAACGGCGTGTGTCCCGAAGCAGGGGATGTGGGCGCCTTAATGTTCCGCTAAATTCTCGTCAGTATTGCATTTCCCTCAGAATGCAGGAGATGAACAATCACCTGGTTGTTGTACCCTACAATCTCAAGCCTCGAGTTGTTGTGACGACCAAGGTCTGGTCCTGCCGTCACTGGTGCCGGCGACTTGGACGACAGACGATCGGGGGCATGAATAAGGACCCCATTGCTCGCGAATGACGGGTATGCCGACTTGTTTTGCTTAAGCGACGCGCTAGGGTCGATTGACGTTGTATCGACGCGAAGGGATCCAGTTGGGGGACGCGTGAACGCAAACCCGCTGCTCGTGCTGGGAGTCGTCTCCGTTGGAGTTGCCGGGCTGCCCCAGGGTCGCGTTTGGCAAGCCTGGCCAACAATGATACCGATGCATCGTTCGGGTCACTGTTGGTGCTCATGGAACGAGCGCGGCCATCAGAGGAATGGGGAGGGGGCGGGACTACATCGCCTGTAGCGCCGGAAGGTGGGAGTTCGGTGTGTATGAAACAGCACCTTTTGCCGTACGGGCACGATCCAGATACCCAGAACGTCTATCGAAAGATCAGAGACACAGCAATGGAGGAAATGACGGGACGCTGACTCTACAGATCTCCGTCTTGTACTAAACACAAAAAGCGAATGAGATGTGATGCTCTACGACGACAAATGGACTGACCTTGGGGTGACGCGAAACGGTACGGAGCTCTTCTTCACCGTGCGCAAACTGGCACTTGCCACCATAACGGCAAGATCCCTTCTCTTCCCAGCTTCTGCATAATTCGGTTTTGTAGAGGCCCAGCTTTCTGTTGTTCGCACTAGGCCCCTGGCCGGTAGTGCTGCCCGGGCTGAGGCTCCCTTCCGTCATTCCCATCGCCGAAGTCGGAAGAACGTTTGCGTATGGACCAGTATACTGTGCCTGCAGCCGGGCCATCGCTTGCGCTGTCGCAACATCCGGACGGGCATAGGCGTCCTGGGCGGCATAGAACTGGCCAGCGTACATTGGCAAGGCTGTGGGCGGAGGGGCCATGGGCTGCGGGAAAATGTTGCCGGCGAATGCTTGCATGTTGCTGTTCAGCAAGGCCAGGGTGGCCGCGTCTCGTAATGTCGAGGACGGATCGGAGGCAGAGTGGTGATGGGCATTTCGGAAGGCGTTGTGCTGGGGTTGAATGCGCTGAAGGGCTGGATGATGGGGCTCGTGACCAGGAAGCATCATCTCGTAGAGCTGCTGCGAGTTACCCATGGGGAGGTGAGGTGCACCAGGGTATCCGAGCGCGGTAGGGCTAGGAATGAGACCTTGTTGCGGGAAGCCGCGATGAGCTTGACGGTAAGGCATACCATTATTCGGCCGCGCGGGGATGAAGGTCGGGGAAGCGGCGCC
>JARIHP010000287.1:0-25708 GCA_029282125.1 Mycena amicta | reverse complement strand
GGAGCTAGGCACCGTTGCGGGGTCGAATCTGACGGCAGCCATAGATTACCCCTGGCGTTTTTTTTTTAAATCTGTTCGCAGGCGGGGAAGATTGAGTCTGGGCCACGAGATGTTATCATGTGCAAAACGATTCAAATCGGTTGGTGACTGCGATGTTGACAAGTTCTGCGGTGGTACTGGCACCCATTGCGCTTGATACATTAATAACCTCGATGTACTTGACGCAACTACTCTTTCGACTCGGGGGCGGAACACTGCATGGTTCGAATTCTGTTTTGGTGGAGGGTCCTGACCCTCGCCGAGTCACTCACTTGTCCTGAAGGGACGAGTAAAAGGAGTTGGAAATTGTGGCACTGAGATGATTTGGCAGCCAGCCTGACTGGCATGTTGTGGCAGAGTAAACAAGTTCTGCGGTGGTATTGGCACCCGTTGCGCTTGATATGATCATTGTCTCAACTTCACGCAACTACCCGTTCGATTCGGGGGCAGAAGACTCTACAACGCATTTGAGCTCAATTTTTTATAGTAGATTAGATTAGATTAGATTAAGATATAGGAGCTCAAGGTCTGGAATATCCCAATCGAGGCCGACGCCTGGGCGCCAAGCTGTAGCTTGCGACGATTACATTGTACATGGTGTTGGGAGGCAGCTGGAGCCGTTGTATCTAACTGCGGGCGGTTCAACTCGGGGTCAGGTGTTGGTTTTTTTGTTGTGAAAGTGGGCAAAAAAGCGGCACAGCGCGAAGGTCTCGGTGGAATCAATCCCAGGGAATCGCGGGGTCAGTCTTGGGTGGGTTGGGGAACAATATTAACAAGTTCTGCGGTGGTATTGGGACCGATTGTGCATGATATATTAATAATCTCGATTTACCTCAGGGAACTAGCCTTTCGATTCATGTTTGGTGGATGGGCCTAAGCCTGGCTCAGTCGCTGTCGACTCGTCGTGAAGACATGAGTAGAAGGCGTTGGACAATTAAAATACAGCACTTTAGTGACCAGCCCTACTCGGATGTTGTGGCAGGGTAAACAAGTTCTGCGGTGGTATTGGCACCTGTTGCGCTGGATATTATCGTCTCTACTTCACGCAACTCCCGTTCGACTCGGGGGCAGAACACACCACCGTACATTCGGTTTGATTTTTTTTTTTTTCGCTGTAGATTAGATTAGATTAGATGTCAAGGCACAACCGGAGCGGCCCCACCGAGACTTTGTTGTTGCAATGAGGGAGGGTATATATATGGTCATTGTATTCAACTGCGATGTGTTCGATTTGATCTGTGTCGCGCAAGTGATGGAGTGATCGAAACAGCACGGTCAATGTGTCATCTATTAGTCATGACACAGGCTTTTCTTCGTTCTCTCCACCATCTCGGAAACTCTCTCTCTCTCAACTGAAACCCGATGTATAGTTTGAATACGCCGACCTTGAATACACCGGGCTTGTATCTGTGTCGCAGCTGCCCGTGATCAACCCAGCGCCAGCCTTCACCCCCCCCTGCCTGTGTACATTCTGCTCGTTGCCGAAATACGGTCCATCGCCCAGCTCGCCGCACACAGGCTAACCAACGTCGAGCCCGTCCCCAAATAAACTCCGTCGTCGGCAACAACGAAATCGCGATATCTCGGCGACCGTTGGGCCAAATCCTTCGCCGTAACCTGCGCTGAGACGTCCTCTATTGCCTCCGTAGTGGGCGCGCGCGAACCACTCGAACGCCTCCCATCGTTCTCGACGTCGCCGTCGACGTCGCCGTTGACGATGAGCTCGCAATCCCAGCTCCAGACGCCATACCTCTGGGCCTACGTCGCTCGGAAGGCCTCGTACCGCTCCCGAAGAAGCCTTCCGGGACGTAGTGCCCGCCAAAGCATCGTCGAGTACGCCGAATCGGGACAACTCGCTCTTGCTTCCTACCACCACCACCATGTCGCTGTCGACCGCGCTCCGCTCGCCGCCGCTGCCAAACGCCACCATTCACGCGCTCCCGTCGCCTTCCGACACTCGTGGGGCTTTCTATCTGTTCCTCGAACCGCACTCGACGTACACGGCGGCCAAACTCGGGCGCAGCAAGTATCCGCTGCGGCGCAAGCGCCAGTGGGCGGCGCAGTGTAGACCTCAGCGGCAGGTCTGGGTCTACTGGTGGGACGTGCCGTTCGCCATCCAAGTTCGGTGAGTGGCCTTTGTCTCCCGTGAACGACGCCGACGGGGCGGCTCAGAGAGTCTCGTCCACCG
Source organism: Mycena amicta (assembly GCA_029282125.1). NCBI lineage: Eukaryota > Fungi > Basidiomycota > Agaricomycetes > Agaricales > Mycenaceae > Mycena > Mycena amicta. The sequence goes on along the minus strand of JARIHP010000287.1, from coordinate 23,481 downwards.
GCACTTCAAGCGTGCGGGTGCGTGGATTCGGCCGTCGCGCTGCCGCTGCTGCCGCAAGAGGCACCGCGAAAAGTTTCACTACGGAGCGTTGTGGCGGGGGCGAGGGAGATTAGACGGGTGGTCGAGTACTACCTGTGGCGGCTGGGTTGGCCGGTGAATAGGTGCGTGTCTATTTTCTTTCTGTGCGTTTTTCTGACGATTCCTCAGGGTTAAATTGTAGATATTTCAACAATTGTACGTGCAACGAATGCTCTCGGTCGTTCAACTGGTCGGTTCCCTTGTAAACGCCGATGGAAATTGCTGAGATCCATAGGAATCCTGCAGGTTCTGGACGCCGTGGCCAGCGCAGACGCCGCCAATTCAACGAGGCGAGTCGCTCCTTTGCCTCTATTCATTCGCTGACCTTTTGCATGACGTCGCTCGCATTTTGGACCGAGGTGGATATACAAGTACGTACACTGTTGTCGTGTAGCGTGCAATACATGGATTCTCCTGCGTCGATTGCCCATCTGCGACGGCGGAGCAGTCGCTTGTGAGGAAATACGCGCAACAATGTTGCGTTTACGTCAAAAAGCGGCACACTACCCCGCGAACGGTGTGGGTTTGTGGTCATATGCAAAGCGGTGATCAGCCTTTCTGCGATGTTAAAAAATGCTGCGGTCGTATTAGCACGCATTGCGCATGGGAGCTGGAGTGTGGAAGGGAAATGTGAGCTAACGTTAGTGAGCACTACACGCTAGTGCGCTGTAAGGTGTGTGTAGGCGCCGTTGCGGGGTCGAATCCGACGGCGGCCATCACAAGGCGTGCAGCTCCATTTTCTTCATCTCTGTTGGTGGGCCGAGAAGATCGAGTCTGCGCAACGAGAGGTAGCGCTTCGATGTGGGTTTGTTATCAAGTGCAGAACGATCCCTAGCAGTTGGTGACTGCAAAGTTAACAAGTTCTGCGGTGGTATTGGCACCCGTTGCGCTTGATACCATCGTCTCAACTTCACGCAAGTACCCCGTTCGATTCGGGGGCAGAACACTCTACAATACATTTGAGTTTGAATTTTTTTTTTGGTCATTGTAGATTAGATTAGATTTGGGCTGGCTAGCAAGCAAACAACTGCCGGATATGTTTATATGGGCGGTTGGAGATGCTGGGCGGATATGCGTGTTATCAATGGGATGATAATACAGCCATTGGACAGAGTGTGGTTGTGCATGAGAACTGGAATGTAGAGGCAAAACATAAGCTAACGTTAGCGAGCACTAGACACTGGTGCGCTGTAGGGAAGTGATGTATGTGGGCACCATTGCGGGGTCGAATCCGACGGCGGCCGTCAGACAGAAGTGCAATGAAATTTTTGTTTTTTGTCTGTTCGCGGGCAGGGAAGATCGAGCCTGAGTCTGCGCGACGAGAGGTAGCGCTTGGATGTGGGTTTGTTATGGTGTGCAAAACGATTCAAATCAGTTGGTGACTGCGATGTTAGCAAGTTCTGCGGTGGTATTGGCACCCGTTGCGCTTGATATGACAATTGTCTCAACTTCACGCAACTGCCCGTTCGATTCGGGAGCAGAACACTCTACAACGATATGAGCTCGATATATATTTTTTAGTAGATTAGATTAGATTAAGATACACAAGCTCCAAGTCTGGAATATCCCAATCGAGGCCGATGCCTGGGCAGCAAGCTGTAGCTTGACAATTACATTGTACATGGCGTTGGGAGGCAGCTGGAGCCGTTGTATCTAACTGCGAGGGGTTCGACTCGGGTTCAGGTGTTGATTTTTTTGTTGTGAAAGTGGGCAAGAAAGCGGCACAGCGCGGAAGTATCGGTGGAATCAATCCCAGGGAATCGCGGGGTCAGTGTTGGGTGGGTTGAGATGAATTCGTACATAGGGAAACTACTGCTACATGGGTCGTTGGGCTCAGGCTGTTGGTCGAGATCATGTGCAAAACGACTTCAGTCGGTTGGTGATCAGCATTGCGGCGATATTAACAAGTTCTGCGGTGGTATTGGCACCCGTTGCGCTTGATATCATGGTCTCCACTTCACGCAACTACCTGTTCGATTCGGGGCAGAACTTTGCACGAACCGAGTGGAATTCTTTTTGGTGGATGGGCCTAAGCCTGGCTCAGTCGCTGTCGACTCGTCGTGAAGGCACGCGTAAAAGGCGTTGGACGTTGGTGTGTCAGAGTAAAATACAGGACTGTTGGGATGATTTAGCGACCAGCCCTACTCGCATGTTGTGGCAGGGTAAACAAGTTCTGCGGTGGTATTGGCACCCGTTGCGCTTGATAGCATTGTCTCAACTAACCCCTAACGCAACTACCCGTTCGATTCGGGGGCAGAACACTCCTCGACTTGAGTGTAAATATTTTTGGGCTGTAGATTAGATTAGATTAGATTAGATTAGATTTAGATACACAAGCTCCAAGTCTGGAATATCCCAATCGACGGCCAGGGCCGGGCGACAAACTGGAGCCTGCAACGATTGCAATGTACTTGACGTTGGGAGGGAGCGAGAGCAGTTGTAGCTAACTGCGAGCGGTTCGACTCGGGGTCAGGTGTTGAGTTTTTTCGTTGTGAAATTGGTCAAAAAAGCGGCACAGCGCGGGGGTATGGGTGGAATCAATCCCAGGGAATCGCGGGGGTGAGTTTTCGGTGGGTGGAGATGATTTCGTACATAGTGAAACTAAGGTGGTTCCATTTTTGTTCGACATGCGGACGTGCTGACAAGATCGAGCTAGAAGCGCGTCGCTGAGTAAGCTTGCCTTCCTCTCCTTTGCCCCGCCATGTCGCTCTCGCACGTTCCTCCAGAGGTCTGGGACGAAATACTCAAGCTCGTCACCACCTCACACCTGCTCAAAATGTCGCGAATGAACGTGTCACTCAGAGCCATCACCCGCCGCCACCTTTTTCGTCATCTGCAGCTTGATGCATGCAGAAATCGCCTCTACGCAATTTTTTCGGATACACCATGCCTTGCCGGGAAGATTGTGACCTCCATCCCAGCCCAGCTCGTACCTCTCGTCCGCAATTGTCACGCATCGGCGGTGAACCAGAAGGAGTCTGCCCTCGTCTGGCCAACGCTGCGTACATTGACTGCGTTGCGCACCCTGACACTCCAGAATTTTCGCGTGTGTTCCTTGGGCCTGGCCGCGCTCTGTCAGCTCCCCCTACTCACTTCCCTCACCACTCTCCGCTGCGAGCTCTCGATTGGACCTGTCGGTCCTCCGGCCACTCGGCTCACTCTCACCTCGTTGACGACGACATCTTTGGCCTGGCTCCAAGTGGCGGAGATCCCGATGCTCCAGGAGCTGCAGCTCGAGGACGAGACGAGTAACGACGTGTGGAAGGTTGACGCGCGCAGATTTCTCAACCTGCGTTCTCTGAGCACGAGCGCGGTCGAGCTGCCCGTCATGCGCCGCCTGGCGTTTCCAAACCTGACAGAATACCGCGGAGTTTGGGCAGTGGCGCAGCAGCTGCTGGCTCAATGCGAGTTGCGTACGATCTGCCTCAATCTCTCCTACTGTGACGTCGAGCTGGCTATCGACGATGCTTTCATCACGGTCAAAAGCCTGAACCTAACTGTTTCCACCGCCTCCATCTTCTCGCGTGTCGTCACCCGCCTTCCCTGCCCTCACCAGACTAACCGTCCGGCTTGTTGTACACTGCTATGCCGAGAAGGAGGGTGATTTGGATTCACTGGTTCGTCGTCCCGCTTTCCCACTGAAAGTTATCTCACACCCCACAGATTGTGCCTCCCCTCGTTAAAGTAATTGCCACGACTCCATCGACGGTCGTGTCGCTGGACATCACCATTGCATTGGACGTGTTGCGGGATCACCCAGAGTTGGACGTGGACGACATCGCCCAGGACCTTACCCGAGAGTATGCCGGGGATTACGACTTGTTCCTCGAGATGGCCCGCGGGCGCTGCGGGGGTCTTCGCGAGATGTCGGTGCGCGTAGAAGGGCTGGTCTCCCCACCTTACTAGACGCTGGTGGCCAGACCAGGGGGGAGCCTGGTTATCGGAGGATATGTGCGAGCTTCTGGATGGCTACCTGTGGTGTTTGGACACCAAAGACCGTCGTGTATGACAAGTGAATTGTACAGTAGAATTTCTTGATCTGGAAAATGGTACTTGCGCGCTCATGCAACCGAAAAAAAAACCACCTACTTAACGATCTCTATATATCCTGTACCCGATTCGAACGGGTGCTTGCTGGAAAGTTCTTGTGTCCGAACTGTCTGTAGCTACCAGAAGAGCGCCCAAGACTCGCTACATGGACAGCAACAAGAGCATTGGTCTGGGAGGCGTTAGTTGTACGTCTTGAACATGGCGTCATGCGCGTAGGGTGCTGGGGCAATGGGGAAGTGTTGCCTTTTTTTGTTTTGTTTTTGTCGGCAGTGGAGATTAGATTAGATTTAGGGTTCTCTAACCGGCAAAGAAGCCCACAGATATGTTTATATGCGCGGTCCAGCGGGGCGGTGTGCTTGTGGGATAAGCGTGTTATTAATGGGGGGATGTGCGCCCTGGTTCAGACTGGCCTGAGACATGGCCCGCCGACTAAACAGTTTTTTTAAGCGTGCATGTTCATGGAGATCTGCGATGTGGGCGAAGCACTGGTCACGTAATTTAACAACCGGACTTAATTCGATGTTGCGGGGCATAAAACAAGTTCTGCGGGGTATTGGAACCCATTGCGCTTGACTATTACCTCGACATACCATCTCACGCAACGACCCGTTCGACTCGGGGGCAGGACACTATCGCCGGTTCCAGAAAGTTTTTTTTTCAGGGCAGGGCGGGACGGAGGTATGGTGGAAATAATGCCTTGGAATTCGTCAGAAGGTCATCGGTGGGTTGAGATGAATTTGTTTGTGCGGTGTAGAACTAAAAATATATGATAAGTTAAGTAGTGTAGTGGCCAGTACCGAGCGCAATGAGGGGAGGTGCACTGAGTAGGAAGGCTAGGTCTTGGTACCTACAATGAGTTTTCTGTGGGAGAAAAAAGAGGGAGGCATCGTTTGGACCAAGGCGGCGACCAGATTCGATCTGGTGGTCTCTCTAAAGACGGTTCTTGGAACATATGCGGTGACTGCCTAGGACCTGCAATGGTGGCATGCAGAGGGTCTTATATGGTACTTGCGCGCTGATGCAGCCAAAAACCAAAAAATATGCTGTGCACATCACCATCAATCTCAATCAATTACTTACGTAATGTTGGAACAAAGAAACAAAGCTTGACGTGAGATGTCAATACAAGACAACAGATTGTGGAGGATGAGAACAGGGGCGAATAATTGCCCGAGGCTAACCGACAGCGAATGCAAGGGATAAAAAGCCGCATACTTGTCGCTCTGTATGACCTGTACCTGATTCGAACGGGTGGTTGGTGGAAAGTGGCTAGTCTGAATTGTCTGTATCCACCGCAAGGGCGCCACGCAACAGGACTTTTCGGAGGGCTAGGCGCACCGATTACTGGATGGGCTGGTCTCCAAGCCGTTAATTCTAGCACTTGAGTGTAGCGTCATACACGTGCGATTCGGAGGTTCGATTCGGGCTCTCGTTCAGGTTTTTTTGGTGCGAGTGATCTTGTGGTCGAAGAGGCAGGGAGCGCTAGGGGAGACGGAGGTATGGGGAAGTAATTCCAAGAGATTCCTCAGAAATTGTCGGGGGGTTGTGGGAGGCATAGATTCAAAGCGACCTGGAAGCATTGTGGTGGGTAGCCATCAATTACTTACATAATGTATGAAACAAAGGGTGATGCCAATACAAGAAAACAGACTACAAGAAAAGCTATGTCTCTACGAATTTCTTTGTGGCTGAATAGGGGTATTCTGGCATGCGGGTGTACACCGGGTCGATGAACACTCCAAAAACAATTTTTCCTGCGTTCTGGAGGCTCTGGGTGCGCCGCGTGATCTCTTCTCCCTCCGAAGAACTCTCCCAACCAATAACGTACGAGGTGTCGTATGAGACCATGTTCAGAGACGGGCACATTGTCTGGAACCTCTCGTCAAACAACAGTGCTTCACGGGAGGCGCCAACGGTTGGAGGGAAAACTGAAATCGTGCGCAGATGGGCTGCGGGCTGCGGACTCAAGTTACTGAACAATTCAGTAACGCAATAGAAGTGGGACGTCTGGAACGAGGCCAGTTGTGGCATGTCCACCGAGCGGGGGCAGAGTTACTAACGCTTGTAAGAATACTGCGAAACGGACGGCACTAAAAGCTGACCTCGAAAGCCTTCTGAGCCGAGACGAATTGTGAGATGCGAGATATTGCGTCCCAGTGGAGTGTAAAAGCTCTCGGGCCGAGTATAGTCGCGGCCGTGGGGCTCAATGATGGATAGCTCTCGAAGGTTTTGCCATGAGATTCCAGGGAGAATGGACAGAAAGGGATGGATTTGGCCGCTTACTGCGACGAATCTCGAGGGCTATAATCGAGTCGGAGATGACGTGAGTCGGAGGCAGGGGCGATATAGGGTTTAGGCCTGCGACATTGGAGAGCCGGAGGACACGCAAGTTGGGCAGCGCGGACGCAACCAGCATAGAGAGGATGTTCATCGTGGGGGGTCTGGAGAGGTGGAGGGTTGCGGGGCTCATGGTGTGTACGAGCTGTTGTAGCTCGAGTTCGTCTTCATCACAGAGTGGACCCCCGCCTAAGATGCTGACTGTGGCGAGATCCTGCCAAGGGAAGGCCCGAATCACGCGCAGCTGCTCCGGTTGCAAGCGAATGTCGAGGTGCAGCGTGAGCTTGCGGATGTACTGTGCCATGTGGGCCATGGTCGGAAGTGCATCGATGATATGTGGCTTGTTAGTGTGGCAGCGTCATTTCTCGGAAAGCTAGGTGAGAGCAGTGAACTCGGAGGTCGTGCGAGACCAGCGACAGGGCGAGAGATGTTCGGCGGTCGAGGAGCTCAACGATTTCGGAGCGTGTTTCGGTTGCAAGCAAGTCCATGGTGGCAGGAAGCAAGAGGGATGCTGTGGGAATATATTTGTAACCAGTTACATAGTGCCTGACGCCTTCTGCTAAAAAAGATCAGTGGTGTACGAACCGTCATCGGAGTTGGCCATAGAACTTGGGTCTCAACTCGGGCAGTAATGGTGGTTTGTGCAGTATAAAGTATCGGCACTAGGGAGCGCTTTGATGTTGCTTTTTTTAAAGAGAAAGTACAGCAGTACTGCAATGTTGTGCGGGATGAAACAAGTTCCTGCGGTGGGCTTTGCACACATTGTGTTTGATTGCAGTGCGCTTGAGCGTCCCTTGACGCAACTCCCCGTTCGATTGGGGCGGAACTTTGAACAGCAAAGTATTCAACTTTTTTTGGAATTGTAGATTAGATTAAGGAAACACAGCCCAACGCTAAACGTCCGAGGTTTTGGACGATGAATGAGTTGTTTGTGCAAGAAAAAAGATGAAAGCACTAACACTGGGCCATGGCGGCGACCAGATTCGATCGGGTGGTCTCTCTTAACATGGTTCGGAGAATATATGCGGTAGAGATGGCTACTGCCTAGCGCCTTTAATGGCGGCGTGCAAAGGGTGTTATATGGGCATCTGTGCACGAGCTGTGTGACCACTGACTAGTGTACGAAAGCTCATGGAGTGGCTGTGCATTTCTCCGAGAGCTTTCGCACCACTGAGATATTGATTTTGCAGGGGAGGTGCATATATGATAATTAATTGTATCGTGTACAGTGCGACTGCCGCTCAGGTCTCTGTGCAACGAGGACGTGGGATGCTGTTTGCTGAGGAGTGGTACTTGGAGATGGCTCTGTTATCAAGTACGGTACTGTTCGCACGAGGGCCCTACTCCCATGTTGCACGGGATGAAACAAGTTTCTGCGGTGATCTTTGGCACACATTGCGTTTGATTGTAGTGCGCTTGAGCGACCCTTGATGCACCTACCCGCCCGTTCGATTGGGGCGGAACATTGACGACACTAGTAGTTGGCTTTTTTGGGTCATTGTAGAATAGATTAAGTAGGGACGGAAGCTCCCCAACTGGAACAGCCCAACGCAGACCTCTGCAAGCGGCAAGCTGTGACGTCTGAGGTTTTAAATAAATGACCATGAATGAGTGATGTGTTCGAAGAAAAAGGGGGAAGCATTGACGTTGTTTTGGCGAAGGCGGCTGCCAGATTCGATCTGGTAGTCTCCCTGAACATGGTTCCGGGAGTATTACGCGGTAGACGGCTGACTGCATGGCGCCTATAATGGTGGTATACGAAGGGTAGTATAGCGGTGTCTATTGATTCTCGGGCGGTGGTCTGGGTGGAGAATCCCAGGAAGTTCCGGGGTTGGTTTGGCTGGAGCGACTGAGATGTATACGCTGTGGGCTGGGCTTCAATATTATGAAGTACGTGGCGGCACGAGGTGCCTAACTTTTTTTTTTGGCGTGCGTTTGGGGATGCGATGGCGCTTAAACGGCACTAGGGCAAGTTGGGTAATTTCTTTAGGGAATGCGTTGTAATTTTCGGCAGTGGAGATCCCAGCATGAATGTGGGTTTTTTTTTGTCACCGAAGTGTAGTTTTATGGAGGGAATGGATGGTTTTTTTGTTCGTTTGAGGGGATTGTACGTTGTTTTCCGGTCGAGTTTTTTTTTTGGGCGCAGGGAGTGTTGTATGTTGTGGGTTTTTCTTCGGGATGAGTGTTGTCAGTTATTTTGGCGCGACTCGACGATCGTCGGGGCGGGTGGTGTATGTTTCTTGATTTTTGTGTTTTCAAGTGTGGTGAATTTTCTTAGTGTTGTAATTTTGTAAGCGGGACCCAAGAGTGATCGGGTCGGTGTTGTGAAGTTTTTACCGTGGTAAATTTTTTCAGTGTTGTAATTGTTTTCGGTGTTGTAATTTTTTTTTCAGTGTTGTAAATTTCTTGGGCGGGACCCGACAGTCGTCGGGTGGAGTGTTGTAATTTTTAGGTGTTGTAGTGTTGTAAATTTGTTAGCTGGACCCGACAGCTGGCAGGTCGGGGTTGTAATTTTTTTTTTCTTTTACAGTGTTGTAAAATTTTTAGCGGGACCCGCCAGCTGTCGGGTGGGGTGTTGTAATTATTTTCAGCGGGACCCGACAGCTGGCGGGTCGGTGTTGTAATTTTTTATTTTTTTCTTCAATGTTGTATTTTTTTTGGCGGGACCCGACAGCTGGCGGGTGGGTGTTGTAATTTTTTTTGGCGGGACCCGACAGCTGGCGGGTCGGGGTTGGTTTTTTTTTTTTTTTTGAGTCTTGTAAAAATTTTGGCGGGACCCGACAGCTGTCGGGTGGGGTGTTGTAAATTTTTTTAGCGGGACCCGACAGCTGGCGGGTGGGTGTTGTAATTTTTTTTTCTTTTTTTTTTTTTTTTGAGTGTTGTAAAAATTTTGGCGGGACCCGACAGCTAGCGGGTCGGTGTTGTAATTTTTTAGCGGGACCCGACAGCTGGCGGGTGGGTGTTGTAATTTTTTTTTTTTTTTTTTTTTCTTTTTTTTGAGTGTTGTATTTTTTTTTAGCGGGACCCAACAGCTGTCGGGTGGGGTGTTGTAAATTTTTTTAGCGGGACCCGACAGCTGGCGGGTGGGTGTTGTAATTTTTTTTTCTTTTTTTTTTTTTTTGAGTGTTGTAAAAATTTTGGCGGGGACCCGACAGCTAGCGGGTCGGTGTTGTAATTTTTTTAGCGGGACCCGACAGCTGGCGGGTGGGTGTTGTAATTTTTTTTTTTTTTTTTTTTTTTTCTTTTTTTTGAGTGTTGTATTTTTTTTTTAGCGGGACCCAACAGCTGTCGGGTGGGGGTGTTGTAAATTTTTTTAAGCGGGACCCGACAGCTGGCGGGTGGGTGTTGTAATTTTTTTTTCTTTTTTTTTCTTTTTTTTGAGTGTTGTAAAAATTTTAGCGGGGACCCGACAGCTGTCGGGTGGGGTGTTGTAAATTTTTTTAGCGGGACCCGACAGCTGGCGGGTGGGGTTGTATTTTTTTTTTCTTCTTTTTTTGAGTGTTGTATTTTTTTTTTAGCGGGACCCGACAGCTGGTCGGGTGGGGTGTTGTAAATTTTTTTAGCGGGGACCCGACAGCTGGCGGGTGGGTAGTGTTGTAATTTTTTTTTTTTTTTTTTTTTTTCTTTTTTTGAGTGTTGTAAAAATTTTAGCGGGACCCGACAGCTGTCGGGTCGGTGTTGTATTTTTTTTTAGCGGGACCCGACAGCTGGCGGGTGGGGTGTTGTATTTTTTTTAAGCGGGACCCGACAGCTGGCGGGTGGGTGTTGTATTTTTTTTTTCTTTCTTTTTTTTTTGGAGTGTTGTAAAGATTTTGGCGGGACCCGACAGCTAGCGGGTCGGTGTTGTATTTTTTTTAGCGGGACCCGACAGCTGGCGGGTGGGGTGTTGGCAGGGTGGATATCTCTATAAATTTCTTCAAAAACCGCCTACCTGGGGTCTGGATTCCTGGGAATCGGGACCCCTCTGGTCCATGGAATAACACTAGTGCAGAACGCTGGTTTGGGCTCCTGTGACGGCAGTTTGGGCTCCATCGTCACGGGACCACCGGATTCTTGATCGCATCAAAAAACGCTTCCAGACGGTGCGCTTACCTAAGCAAACCGACGAGGTCGCCGACAGGCCCTTCCCTTGTCCGCAGCGCCGTCACATCAGATGGGATTATGACGGGTCCGGCACCGTCGCGATCCCCTCGACGGCGCGATCCCGACGGTGCCCCACCCTAGCGGTTCCGCCCGCTCCTCGCCTCCGGCGTCCGCTGCGCCATCAGGAACGATGGCATCACGTCGCGACCGACGCCATCGCGACGGCGCCGACGCTCCCTCCGCGACGGTCCCCGAACCGGCCTGATCCGAGAGGGTCAGGTACGCGCCCCTTCCTCGCCCGGCAGCGCCGTCAGAAGTGATGGGATCACCACGGGACCGGCGCCGGCGCGATCCCCTCGCCGAACGGAGCCCGGACCACCCCGAACCGTCCCCAGCCGACGGGAACCGACGGAGATGGCGTCTGCACAGCCCCGTCTGGGGCCCCAAACGGCGGGGCAGATAGATAGGGATCAGCACGGGACCGACGCCATCGCGATCCCCTCGACGGCGGGATCCCGACGGTACCCCAGCCGAGGCGAGCAAAGCCAAACTGAGGGAGATCTGGCTGCACAGCCACCATTTGGCAAGCCAAACGGCGGGGAAGATAGATAGGCCTTGGACATGCAATCCGGACGACTGGACATGCAATCCTGGCGTCTACAAAGCCCCCGGTCATGCAATCCCTGCACTCGGACATGCAATCTAACCACTTGGACATGCAATCCTAGGCCTTGGACATGCAATCTGGACGTCTGGACATGCAATCCAGGCGTCTAACAAGCCTCCGGTCATGCAATCCTGCACTCGGACATGCAATCTAACCACTCGGACATGCAATCCTAGGCCTTGGACATGCAATCCGGACGTCTGGACATGCAATCCAGGCGTCTACAAGCCTCCGGTAATGCAATCCTCCTGCACTCGGACATGCAATCCTAGGCCTTGGACATGCAATCCGGACGTCTGGACATGCAATCCAGGCATCTGGACATGCAATCCTGGTCTCTACAAGCCACCGGACATGCAATCTAACCACTTGGACATGCAATCCTGCACTCGGACATGCAATCTGAAGCCTTGGACATGCAATCCCAGGCCTCGGACATGCAATCCAGACGTCTGGACATGCAATCCTGGTGTCTACAAGCCACCGGTCATGCAATCCTGCACTCGGACATGCAATCTGACCGCTTGGACCATGCAATCCCAGGCGCCGGACATGCAATCCGGGCGTCTGGACATGCGATCCTGGCGCCTGGACATGCGATCCTGGGCCGCCTGGACATGCGATCCAAGGCCGTCTGCAGAGAAACGGCTCGTCTGAGCTCAGGAACGATGGGATCACCCCAGTTCGATCGGACCTGCGCTCGCATCGAAAAGCCAGTCCCGACGGTGCCCTTACCTAAGCTGCCGCACGACGTCGCCGCGAGGCGCCCAGCGCGCAGAGGGCGCATCAGGAAAGTGATCCGATCAGGACGGCGCCGACACCATCGCGACCTCCTCGACGACGCCGTCGCGACGGTACCCTCCACGAAGCTCTGGCGCCCCCGGAAGGGGGAGAACAGGGGGCGCAGCCACGGATAGGACGTCCGATCCCGGGGGCAAAAGGATAGCAACATACAGACCGGTGCCCCATGAGAATTTTGTCCTCCCACATGTCCTTCAGCTTGAGCTCCATGCGGCGGAAAATCTCAGTCAATTGACTGATGCTGATGGAGTCCCCTTTGTACTGCAACTTCGTCCAGTTGACCTCATCCTCCCAATGGATGGACGGCAGATTCGGAGTGTTGAGGGCTATTGCTGCAGCAAAGTGTCCATGGCTCCGAAGAGCAGCAAAGGTGGTGTACATCTTTTCAATGCACCACTGCTTCACAGTCTCAACACTGATTGTTGTGTCCGCTGACTCCTTCTTGGCCACCATTTGATGCACCTCCATGAGGCATGCCATGCGAATGGCCCACCCAAGTCGAGTTATCGGCCCAGAGCTCTGCTTTGCGGTTTGGAACTCGCCTGTCTTGTTCAAGGCTTGAACCATCAAGAAGACATGGTCGGATCGGGCATGGAACAGTCTTCACCTCTCCTTCCACTCTGTCATCCACAGCGCTCGGAAGACAGGGTGAAGGCCATCTTTGTCGGATGCGAGCGAGGGCCTGAACGAGAGCAGGGGACTTTGGCATGGAGAAGAGGTTGGTTGGGCGAAGCAAGAACATGGAGGAGTGAGACCACAAGCCGAGCATATCGATTTGTGGTAGAGGAGCCATTCTGGAAGTCCTCAAGTGGAGTGCGATTTATCCCTCTAAAACAACTTTTAAGGAGGGGCTGTGAGTTAAAAGTTGAAATGAACAACTTTTCATCCGGCACAGGGCTGTTGAGTATCATGCGGACCAGCGGCGGAGTATTTGGCAAGAGGTCGACAACTTCTGCAAGGTATGCTTTTACATCGGTGATGAGCCATCCGAACGGGCCCTTTGCCTCAGGGTATTCCAAAAATTTTGCAATGTCAGCAGCCTTGCCTGCAGTCCAGACTCGTGCCAGTGGGTTTTTCGAAGCCAAGGTGTCACCTGTGGTGCACTTGGCGCATTGGCAAGGGACCGCCCCCTTCCAGTCAAATGTCCGCAAGTCGTCGATGAACGATGGTGCCTCGGGGCCTGGAGTCGCCGGTCCCTCTGAGCCTGGGGTCTCTGGGGCCGGAGCTTGTCGAGGGACAACATGAAAAAATGCTCGGGCACTGCCAGCATTTGCTTGTTGACATGGAAGCCCCTTAAGTGCGTGGGCCTCCGGGCAATAGGTCCTGATGTGTTTCTTCACCCCCACTGCAAGCCGACATATACCCACACCCCGAGCATTTATCCTGTCCCACATGGTTTCCAGACCAGAGATGGCAGGAACGGGATCAACAGAGGCAGGAAATTCGGGAAGAGCTTTTGTGGCAAGGTTGTAGTGAATGGTTGCTGCAGCCATCTCATCGGTGAGAGCCTTTGAGATGCTGGCTTTGTGGTTGCGCGAGAGATGTTCTTTAGTACCTGCGAGAGGCAGAAGCCCACCGCAGCAGACAAAGGTGTTCACAGTGGTGTTGATGCGAATGCCTGGGACGTCCAGCAAGGGGGTTGTGAGAAGGTCGAACTGTGCGTTGACCATCTGAACAGTGGTCTGAAGGACTTATTAGTTGTGAACAGGTCTAGTTGTCTGGACTCACAACATCGAAGGGTGCCATTGGATTGTGGTTGAGGTCAAAGACTGTGGGTAGTATCAGCATGCGAACTTTTAACTCGGGTGTTGAGTTAAAGTTGGAATGTAGGAATGCAGACTTTTAACTCGGGTACTGAGTTAAAAGGTGGTGAACTCCCATACACATTCATCTTGCAACTCGGATTGTGAGTTGCAAGAATATATCATGTGTGGATAGGCGAACTTTTAACTCGGGTGTTGAGTTAAAAGTTTGAATGTGGGAATGCAGGCTTTTAACTCGGGAGTTGAGTTAAAAGGTGGTGAACTCCCATACACATTCATCTTGCAACTCGGATTGTGAGTTGCAAGAATATATCATGTGTGGATAGGCGAACTTTTAACTCGGGTGTTGAGTTAAAAGTTGTAATGTGGGAATGCAGACTTTTAACTCGGGGGTACTGAGTTAAAAGTCTGTGAACTCCCATACACATTCATCTTGCAACTCGGATTGTGAGTTACAAGATCATATCACATGATGGAAGGCAGCGGTAGAAAGAGACCAAAAGCAAGAAAGCAAGTTCCAAGATTGATGGCATCACTTACATAAGCTGATAGATCAAAATGGGGATCAAAAAGCGGCCTTGCAACTGGCCTGCCCCCTTCCTTATATATCTGTGAGCTTATGTAATGTGACACAGTGACCGTTTCTTTTAACTCTCAGTTCAAGTTACAAGCGTTTCTTTTAACTCTCAGTTCAAGTTACAAGATGACATGTATTCAGGTCGAAATCCCTCAGCCCTGTATGGCTTCTACACTCATCAATCAGCTTCTGCTTGGGCTCTGTGCATCTGGTTTGGGTTCTGGTGCGCATATCTGGGCTTGGTTTGGGCTCTGCTTGGGTTCTGTGCATCTGGTTTGGGTTCTGGTGCGCATATCTGGGCTTGGTTTGGGCTCTGCTTGGGTTCTGTGCATCTGGTTTGGGCTCTGGTGCGCATATCTGGGCTTGGTTTGGGCTCTGCTTGGGCTCTGTGCACCCTGGTTTGGGCTCTGGTGCGCCCAGCTGGGCATGGTTTGGGCTCTGCTTGGGTCCCGGACACTTGGTTTGGGCTCTGGTGCATAAATCTGAGCTCGGTTTGGGTTCTGCTTGGGCTCTGTGCACCCTGGTTTGGGCTCTGTCTGGGCTCTGTGCACCTGGTTTGGGCTCCGGCTGGGGTCCCGGCGCTCGGTTTGGGTTCTGACATGTCCCAGGACCCCAAACCGAGCTCTGGTTTGGGTTATTGGCAGCCGGTTTGGGCTCTTAGTGGGGTCGCACCAGCCATTTCAGAGTGCAGAACGCTGGTCCGGGCTCCTGTGACGGCAGTTCGGGTTCTTTCGTCACGGGACCACCGGATTCCTGATCGCATCAAAAAACCCTTCCAGACGGTCTGCTTACCTAAGCAAACCGACAAGGTCGCCGACAGGCCCTTCCCTCGTCCGCAGCGCCGTCGCATCTGATGGGATCACGACGGGTCCGGCACCGTCGCGATCCCCTCGACGGCGCGGTCCCGACGGCGCCCCACCCGAGCGGGTCCGCCCGCTCCTCGCCTCCCGCGTCCCGCTGCGCCATCAGGAGCGATCCCATCACGTCGGGACCGACGCCATCGCGACGGCGCCGACGCTCCCTCCGCGACGGTCCCCGAACCGGCCCGAACCGCCGACGTCAGACACGCGCCTCTTGCTGCGCCGGCAGCGCCGTCAGAAGCGATGGGATCAAAACGGGACCGGCGCCGTCGCGACGCCCTCGGCGAGCGGAGCCCGGACCACCCCCAACCGTACCCAGACCTGCAGAACTGAGGGAGATGGGAATGCGCAGCCACGGTTTGGGTCCCCAAACCGCGGGGCAGATAGATAGGGTCCCCCTCGACCGGGTGCTAAAAATAAACGAAATTCCAAAAAAAAAAATGGAAGAAATGGCGACTGTGTTTTTTTCGTGATTTCTTTCTTTCTTTCTTTTCTGGGTATATCTTTGGCATCGGGTCAATGCTCGCCTACGCCGAGATGGACCGGCTGGGCCTTCGCGTACTGTGCATGAAATACTTGAACCCTCCGACTGTGAGGCAGATGGATTTCCAAAGAAAAGATAATTGCGCTTGATTCCAGGGAGTAAGAGGAGGAGGAGGAGGCGCAGGAGGAGGTGGAGGAGCAGGAGGAGGAGGAGGAGGGCAGGAGGATGGAGGAGGGCAGGAGGCGTCGTAGGAGCACAACGATTTAACCCGCAGGCAAGGTCCAGGGGCCAGGACGAGTCGGGTCCACGTCAACTGGGCCCTGAAATCCTACAAAAGTCGACCTCCGGCCCTACACAGGAGGTGCTCTTTGGCGGACCCCAGCGAGGATTTAGGCTCTCCCGCGACTACAGGCGAGGTCTAAGGCCTAGCACGAGTCGGATCCATGCTAAATGGGCCCAGAAAATCCCAAGCAGGAGGGTTCACAATCGACCTACTGCCTGGCTACGGCCGCCTGCTCCATCCTCCGCCATCGTCTACGTCGTAGGTGCTTTCCTTGCACAATGAGGCTTTGTGACCCGGTTCACCATCATGACACTGGTGTTCCACACACAGACCTCCAATCGGCCACCCCTGGGACTAGGTTTGCAATTAGACACCGACCTCCGCCCCTCCTGCCCTTCCGGTACCTGCGGCCTACGTGGGCCTGTTAGGCCTATTAATTACATCCGCGGGAAAGGGCCTAAGAGGCCCTTACATAAGGTCGGCAGTAGGTCCCACAGGTGCGCTTGGACATGCATTCCTGAGGCGCTCGGTTCTGAGTCGGTCATGCATCCGGATGCCAGCGAGGTCGCCTCCAAGGTCCCCCCTGGCGTGCCGAGCGCCATCGGGAAGCCGTCCGACCCCCCTGGTAGGGGGTAGGGGGGGGCAGGTCGAAGGGGCAGCGCAGCCACCGCACGGACGTCCGTCCGGCGGGGAAGGAAGAAGGGTAGATAGATAGGAAAGCAGCAATCTCCGCTGCTTTAGCCTGCAAGTCATACTCGTGCCAGCGTGTGCGTCGCAGCCAGGGAGTTATTTGAGGGGCAGTAGGGTATTTCGCAGACACGACTGCGTGCCAGTCATACAACCGGAGATCATCTAAGAGCAGATGGGTTTCCACTGGTGCGGCCAATGGGACCTGCAGAGGAGTCACATAGATGTATTTCCGGTGGCCTGCAGTGCCCAGCATCTGGCAGGGACGTCCTTTGAGGACTTTACTTCCTTTACACTCGGCCTTGGCCTGATGCTTCTTGACAACATCGTCACTTGCCATGTATCCGCATCCTGCGCAGAAGTCTTTGTCCATCTGCACCGGGAGACCAGACACGGGTGTGATAGGATCGAGGGATATGGGCCATTCGGGCAGAGTATCGACTAGCTGATAGTGCACAGCGGCAGCGGTAATTGCACGACGCAGTGCTGGAGAGTTCGCTGCTTTGTGGTACCGAGTGATGTGCTTTGGCATACCCAAAGGAGTGCACAACGCATCGCAGCAGATGTACACGCGATGTGTGGTATTGAATGTCAATCCGATGGTTTGAAGTATGGGAGTGGTGAGGACGTCTGGCACGGCATTGACCATGCGGACAGTAGACTTGGATCATCATTAGTATCATGCAACCCATGTAGTTGTAAACTCACGAGGTCAAAAGTGTTGGTCGTCATTGGTTGGGTTGACTTGGTACTGGAAGAAAGCATCAGTCCGGTGGCCAAATAAGTGTGTCTGCACAATATATGTCGTGCGAGAAACGTGCACTTGAATCTCCCTCGTAACTCCAATGTAGAGTTACGAGGAAGATTAACGGCCATATTCGACCATGTTCAGACTGTCACAAATGTCCTAATATTGGACCTGTGACTCCCTCGTAACTCCAATGTAGAGTTACGAGGGAGTTTGACAGCCACAAATGACTGAAGTCTGCGCGTCGTGAGTGTCCATTATATTGGACCCCAAATTGACTCGTAACTCCAATGTGGAGTTAAGAGGGGATGTGAGGGTCATAGTAGACGGAATTCAGAGCATTGCAATTGTCCAAATATAGGACATGTGATTCCCTCGTAACTCCAAGGTAGAGTTACGAGGGGATTTGACAGGTCAACTCAGTGTTCAGAGTGAACATTATTGAGCGATATACCCAAGAGGTTTGGGCATATAAAATGTAAAAGGAAGGGTATGACTTGGAGGCTGATTTGCCATAATGCCTAGGGGAGATTCATACGTACGTATTTGAACGGTATTGGAGGCGAGTCAAGTGGTGATATGATCCTATAATCCCCTCGTAAGTCGAGAACCAAGTTACGAGGCAGATGCCATCACTTACGTAAGCGATATGATCAATTTGGGGATCAAAAGAGCGAACTCATAAGAGGCATAGTGCCCTCCTTATATATGACTGCCGGGGTAACAGTCTGTGATATCAGTGACACAGATGATGGGAATGCAGTTGGCTATCCACATCCGGACATATCCTCTAGCCCTTGTGGACATGGAATATCTTTCTTCTGCATGGAACTGAGCATAGACTCCAGGTACTTGGACACCCAATCTGACCCCTTGGACGCCCAATCCAAGGCCTTGGACGCGCAATCCTGACGTCTGCAAGCCACAGGACGCGCAATCCTGCACTTGGACACGCCATCTGACCACTTGGACGCCCAATCCAAGGCTCTGGACACGGGATCCTGACGTCTGCAAGCCACAGGACGCGCAATCCTGCACTTGGACGCCCAATCCTGCTCTTCGACGCACAATCCGACGCCTTGGACACGCAATCAGACCACCTGGACGCGCAATCCAAGGCTCTGGACGCGGGATCCCGACGTCTGCAAGCCACAGGACGCGCAATCCTGCACTGGGACGCGCAATCCGACGCCTTGGACACGCAATCCGACCACTTGGAAAGGCTCTGGACGCGGGATCCTGATGTCTGCAAGCCACAGGACGCGCCATCTGACCCCTGGACGCCCAATCCAAGGCTCTGGACGCGGGATCCTGACGTCTGCAAGCCACAGGACGCGCAATCCTGCACTTGGACGCCCAATCCGACCCCTTGGACGCCCAATCCAAGGCTCTGGACGCGGGATCCTGACGTCTGCAAGCCACGGGACGCGCAATCCTGCACTTGGACGCCCAATCCGACCCCTTGGACGCCCAATCCAAGGCTCTGGACGCGGGATCCCGACGTCTGCAAGCCACAGGACGCGCCATCTGACCCCTTGGACGCCCAATCCAAGGCCTTGGACGCGGGATCCTGACGTCTGCAAGCCACAGGACGCGCAATCCTGCACTGGGACGCCCAATCTGACCCCTTGGACGCCCAATCCAAGGCTCTGGACGCGGGATCCCGACGTCTGCAAGCCACAGGACGCGCCATCTGACCCCTTGGACGCCCAATCCAAGGCCTTGGACGTGGGATCCTGACGTCTGCAAGCCACAGGACGCGCAATCCTGCACTGGGACGCGCCATCCGACGCCTTGGACACGCAATCAGACCACCTGGACGCGCAATCCAAGGCTCTGGACGCGGGATCCCGACGTCTGCAAGCCACAGGACGCGCAATCCTGCCTGCACTGGGACGCGCAATCCGACGCCTTGGACGCCTGATCCGACCACCTGGACGCGCGTTCCATGGCTGCCGGCAGCGAAACGGCCCGTCTGGGCTCGGAAACGATGGGATCGCCGCGATTCGATCGGATCTGCGCCGGCGTCGAAAAGCCGGTCCCGACGGCGCCCTCGCCCAAGCCGCCGCACGAGGTCGCCGCGAGGCGCCCAGGTGCGCGGCGCGCCATCAGGAAGCGATGGCATCAAAACGCCGCCGACGCCGTCGCGACCCCCTCGACGAGGGCTCCGCGACGGCGCCCTCCGCGAGGCCGCACGACCCTTGCAAGGCCCTCGTTGGGGGGGCGCAGCCACGGAACGGGCGCCCGATCCTCGGGGCAAAAGGATAGGACGAGCAGATGGAGCTGCAGCGAGGACAACGACAGCGAGGATAGCCATCGTCACGTTGGCTACCATTCTGTTCCCCTGCGCGGGCTGAACATCGGCGTGGCGTCTGTCTTTCTAGGTGGCAGCAGGCAGGTGGGACGACGAGGTTGGGCTAGTTTTCTAGGGCTTGGCATCCAACCAGCAAGCGCGAATAGTCGAATACTTGTCCACCGTGAACGAGCACGATTCGATATCGTCAACGCACCTGTAGACAGACCGCTCCGAGAGCCTAACCAGCTGTTCTTTCCTCCAATCGAATCCATAGGCAGCGCCCTTCTAGACACGCTGCATTTGATGATGAACCTGGGCGTTTGTAGCATGATACGAGGAAGATATTTCGCGTCGTTCGCGTCCCCACAAATGGACGGTGCTGTAAGGATACAGGGTTGAATCGGAGGAGCGGTGAGTCTTCGGGAATATGCGGGGACGAGCGACATTGCAAGGGAGACATGCTATTTGGGCGATGGTGGAGGCAGAAGGCAAGTGACGTATCGGATCATGATCCGGCGGGACCCAAACCAGGACAACGTCGGCAACGGGTTGCTTCCGGCCTTCAATCTTCCCCGGCCCAACGCTCGACTACTTGGCCTCACGCCGCCGTTATGCTGTGGGTCTCTTTGCGAGCTTAGGCAAACTCGTCGCCTGCACTCGCGCGGCTCCGTCGGGACTAGCTGGTTCGCTTGCGGCTTGCTGAACTTGATGACTCAAGAATCTTGTCGACTCAAGCATCATGCTCTCCCATGCCACGTTCGACGTCCTCAGCTCATCTCTCACGGTCTGGGACTAGCCTTAGCCGTAGAGCTTCGGCAGGGAAATGATTCGTCACGGGAGGGAGGGCACAATAGCGAGCGTCAACTATCTTTGGGTCGGAGATGGGCAGTATCGTCTGCACATTGAGCTCCAGATACTTACTGGTCTTCCTCAACACAGTGAGTTCTCCTTCTACCTTACTCTCCGGCGTTTGGATGACTGACTGCGGCTCCGAGGCGACCCCAGCACGCATCCGGCATCGAGTACAACCTATTACTGACAACAGCTGGCTCTCTCTCATTGCGAGTGGGGGAGGAGATGCACATCATGCAAGCGTTCGGTATATAAGTCGGTCGCCTCGCTGTACTGCTCGCTCCCTCCTCTCTCTCATTTGCTCGTAGACGGCGCGCCCACGGAAACGTCTGGTCGAACGATCACTGCAAGCCAGCACACGGTTGGCACACGGAGGCGTTGACATCCAGAGCACGAAAATCGAATATACCTGTAGCTCTGGACTCCCGTATCCGCTTTCCCCACGCATTTCTCGCGAGCGACATGCCCAGGGAAAGGGTGTTCGACTCGGAAGCGGACCCTGGGCCTTCAATCTGCATGTTCTGGGTTAGGGGTTATTCCTCGCCGAGAATGACTGTCTAGCTCGTCATTCTCGACCTTGGGACTTCATCAGGAAAACCGGGATTTCATAATCTGTCGCTAATAGCACTCAGCGGTCAAAACGTGAAACTTCTGGCTAATCTTCGCTAGTGCCAAACATTTCTGATAATTCACATAGATTATGGCAGATTATTGCAGCAGAGATCAATAGTGTCGAAAAATTCGGAGACATGTCCCCCACTAGCCTACTCAAAGTCCCATGGAGTGTGCAAAGTCAAAGGAGTCACGGCCAAAGTTGCCTCAGGTGCGACGAAGCCTGGACGAAGCTATCAACGAAAAATTCTTCCAAGTCCCCCATCACGATTCTGTCAGCACATGAATGTCATTCGGCGCCGGTTCCGTTGTCCATCATTGTGCCAGCACATCGAGTCACAATTCATAACAGGCTGAAAATTTCTCTTTCCTGACTCTTCATCTCCCCCTCCTTGTCCCACCCGCTCCAGCCACTCCGCCGTCGTGCGCCTCCCGTCAGTCCTTCCCTCGGTCACCTGTATTCTCACTCACCTCCATCAGGTACCTCTGACCCGCCTGCATCCTCGTCAACGTCGTGCTGCGTATGCCGAACTCCGACAACGCCAATGCATACCCAGGTGCCGGGCTTGTCTCCCCGCTGGCCGGGGAGGACAGCCGTGTAGAAGGATCTTTCCTTTTACGATTCGGCGCGGTTTGCCAGTTGCGCTGAGTGCACAAGCAGAAGGCCGTGTACGTGGTTTTCGGTCTCATCGCCACTGACTCACCATACTGTAGGTTAATTTAAGCCCCGCCGTCCCCCGTCGCCATACACCCGTCTTCCTGCACTGGCCGTAAACCTCGACAAAATTTACCTCCCCGTACGTTGCTCAGTTACCCCGTACGTTGCTCGGTTACCGTCTTCCTTCTTCGTAACTGACAACGTGCTAGCTCTGCGTCTGATGACCCCCGCCGTCGCTGATATCTTGGCGCTCATCCGTTGGTACGTCTGTCTGCTTGCTTCGCTCCCGCTTATTTTGCTCATACCGCACCTTAGACCTGCTCTCCGCTCAGTCGGCGTCGTCCTCTTGGCGTCTTCTCTGATCGTGTTGGTCGTGGCCGCTGGTGTTCAACCTCACCCTCGTTCATCGTTGCTATCCTCGAGCTCAGTGCTGGCTCCGTCAACACCTTCCATCGTTCCTCGCCTTTGGTTCTCTTTTCGGTATCGGAATGGACGCCTCCACGGCCCTCGAACACCTCGTCGGCCTCGGTAGTCGGTTCTTGCAGGAGAGTAATGCCGTTAGATATTCAGTGTGTGTCATTCTCTGCTTCTGCTCGGTACTTATCCCCCTTTGAAATAACAGTACCGCCGCCACCCTCCGATGCCGAAGTTCATGGTCTCGTCTCAGCACGGTCTCGCTGACAACCCTTCGCTAGTGATTCATTGGTATGTCTGTCCACTCTCTCGGTCTTCTCCCTCGCTAATGTTTACTTGCAGCATCTTTCGCGCTGTTCATGAGGGGTTTTCTTTTCCGGAGTTGACTTTCTTCCGTCGATAGTCCTTGTATTTATGTAGCTTGTGCAATGCATTTTCTTTTCCCTTCTTTTGAAATACCAAGTGCGATAAGCAGAATCTGGTGGCCACAGTTCCCATGAAAGGTTGGTCATATTTCATGATAAAGCTCACTAATGCTTGCTAGTTCATCATCATTAGCGGGGGGGGTAGCTAATCCTACATTTTTAAATTTCTACAACTTGGTGCTAATTAGCGAGAATTATCAACGATTATCAACGTTTATGGGATTCGGGTTTCCTGATGTTCAGCTCACCAGCCGTATAGACCTTCGTGGCTCTGCGATGCTTTAAGTCATTTCGATCTACACTCCTACAGTTGCTTCATTTTTCTTAACGTCTCGATCCAATTCTCTCGGCTTGTGACTCCCAACGAAATGCGATAAAATTCAATGGACGAGGAATTTGAATCTTACTCCCAGTCAGGTGTGCCTGTTCCTCGTTCTAATATCTATCGCTTCAGCCCACCGTATTGTAAGCCCAGCGGCGGTACACGACCTCGTATCCGAATGCCCCACTCATCGACAATTCCAACATCAAGGGATCGCCGGTCGAAGCGGCGTTGGGCCGTTATACGTGATCTTTCTTTCATTTTTCCAGAGCTCCCTCTCAATATTCGCTCTTTCTAGATTTCGGCCATCCTACGCCTCAAGTCGAATCAAGATTTCAGCACCTACAAGCAAACATTGGACCAGACATTCCCGAGTCGAACATATATAGTGCAGTAACCCTCGACATCTCAAGCCCACTGACAGTTCACCCATCGGATCTGCGCCTTCTCTTATTGTTGTTGTAGGTTGAACAGGTTTCAGGAG
>JARIHP010000286.1:0-25888 GCA_029282125.1 Mycena amicta | reverse complement strand
CCTCCTTCCTTCCACATGCCAGATTCACCCCAAGACGAGCAGCCGGCCCTTGAGCTCACCCAAAAGTGTCTTTGGCTCGACTGCACTCACGCGTTCCCAGACCCAGAGTCCCTGTACAACCCTGTGCAATGAGCACATTGGCCGTAAGAGCACCAACAACCTGTGCCTCACTTGCAGTGGAAGGACTGCGGGACCTCCTGCGCCAACGAGACCACATTACCAGCCATCTGCGAGGTGTCGTCATCGTCTCATTCCCGTCTATCAGGCCTCACCTACCCGACGTCCACACTCCTCTGAAACCCCATGTCTGTGGGTCCGTAACTCGACTGCAGCTGCTCTACCCCTCATGCCCAACCTAGATCTGCAAAAAGTCGTTCAAACGGCCGCAGGATCTCAAAAAGCACGAGAAAAATCCACACCGAGGAACACCATGCACAGCATAAACACTCGAAAGCTATCACTGTGGCAGACCCCGCGTATGTCTCGCGAGTACGTGCGACTCTTCCGACGTCCGACGAAACCCGCTCCCTCCAAATCGCCCTCCAACGGCTCCAGCGTCCCCGCGCTCAGTCGCGTGGCTCGTCGGCCTCTGACGGTACGTCCAGCAGCAGCCCGACTGCCAGGCTCGCGCCTTATTTTACTGTAGGCTCGTACCCTAACTATCCTCCTACCCCTTCCCCAGATTTCTCTCCCCCGCCGATGAACCATCACTCGCCGACGGAAGAAACTACCCCAACAGCTGGGACCCAAGCACCGGATCCAAGCGCTCGCACGAATACAGCGTCGACGACTTTTTCACCGATATGAAAAAGCGCCGCCTCAGTCCCTCCTACGATCCACGTACGTTTAAGCAAACCTGGGTTTTTCTTGCATTGATTTACGTTGTCCTAGGCATGGCCGAGCGGCTGGACGTTTGAACCACATGTCATACTCGCTTCACCAAGCCGCCGGGTTTAACCCGCGCTCGGTGTCCCTCGACATCCGCACCCCAGAAGAGCTCGCTGCAGTCAACGACTTCCTCATCACGCTTGGCCGCGATGTCTCCGACGGCCCTCGGCCCCACAGCGGCTCGACTGGCTTTTCCAGCAATGATTCCTTTTTCGATCCAGTCAGCCTTAGCCAACTTGGTCTCGCGAATATGCCTGGGGTACCAGGTGCCGGACATAGTCCGTACCCTCCCCAATTCACTGCTCCGCCCTATTCCTCTGCGCGGTCCACCCACCCCTCCGTACAGCCTGGCCTGTACGGTTCGGTCTACCCGCATCTTGAAGAGCATCCGATTGGGTATCATGGTGAGTACCCAACGCGTCGCGCGGGTAACAAGTACGCGCCATATCCGCCTCACTACCATGCCGGTCACCATCCCTCGCCTCCTCATGATGGAGGTTCGCCGCATTCTGCATCGAGCCATTCGACGCCCCCGCAATTAACTCTTCCTCCAGCAGACAACGCAGCCTTCAACTTCCCCCGCCAGTCACGCGGTCCCCCTCAGGTTGCCCAGCTCTCCCCGGCCGAGTTCCTGACCCAGAAGCGGCATACCATGATTCCGTTGGGCAGCGCAGGGCCTGCAGAACCGATCGAGCCCAAGTTGCCCACCGCGCCGTACCGTGGGCCTCCTGCCAAGCTCACGTCGACACCCACATTATCGTCGTCCGAGTCGTTGGCCAAGGGCGGATCGCTCTACCCGCTGCTCACAAAGGGCGACGCGCAATACGACTTGCCTCCACTCAGACACCAGTACCGCTCACCCTCACCGTCCTCTCGTGCCAGCACCCCGCCGACCTCGGTACAAGGGTCGCCTCCGTCCAAGCCAGCAGAGATCACCGTCCTCCCACCGCTTCGAACTATTACTGCCGCTGCGACGCTCGCGGCTGCTCGTTCGGAAGACGATGCCGACGTCGCACACGAGATGGAGCGCATACAGCTCGGCGACGACGAGCGCCGGCGACACGCAGAACTCATTCGCGACCTGCTCATTTCCATTAACGCAGAGTTTCGCCGGACGTACGGGACCCCAGCTCCGCCTATAGAACCTGCACCTACAGCCATCGTCCGCAATCGTGATGTAGAGATGACGGCGGCCTAACACCATCTTCGGACGTTTTCTTCTCTCCACTTTCTTGTCCCTTGACTCCAAGCTTTGCTCTCGATGATACAGTTACAACCAGAGGACTATTAAACCTCGTGGTAATTAGCGTATTGAATGTGCAAAATGTGTACTACTACAAAGCAATAAGTTAACTCTTCTTCAGCGTTAGTTTGAGCTTGGGGACACTTGCGGAGCCACCAGCAGATGCAGCAGCAGACTCTTCTGTCGCCATGGGTGTCGCGGTTGCGAGGGGAGAAGGAACAGCAGCAGGGAAACCAAAGGCGGGGTTGATAGGACGGGATCCCGCAATAGACGGCGTGGCGGGCAGCCCGGCCGGTGTAGACGGTCCAGCGGCCGTATTGAATTCTGCCCAACGTGGACACTTGCGATTTGTTTCTAAAAGGGCGACATGAGTGAGAGCAGGCGAGGATGAGGAATACAGTACTCATATGGCCAAGCTGGCCACAGTGACCACATCGCCGAGTCGTGTCCGGTTTCATTGGACGGTTCAATTGGAGAGGAACGCCACCAGCTTGGACGATCTTGGCGTTTTTCCTGTGCAGACGTCGCTCCTGATTCTTCTTCATCCGAGCGATCTCCTCCTCGAGCCTAACGGGGAAAGATTAGCCCACGTCCACCTTTGCCAAGAGGTTACCCACCGTTTCCTGGCCCGGGCGTCCTTCTCGGCGTCTCCCGTGGGAGCCAAAGAATCTGCCAGAGTTGCCTCTTCTTCGATGGCTTGGCGCGAGCGCACATAGGCGCGGATGACAGCTGGGTCTCGGATGATTTCGGTTTGCCAGTGTCCCATCACCAATCGTTGGATCCGGAGCACCCGACGATTAGATTCTGGCCCAACACTCATGTCTCGGTCTAGCGAAGACCCTCGGCTCGCAGGAGAGCCCGCCGCTGGCGAAGCGCCTTCCGGAGGGACAGTTTCCTGTCGAACAGACGGAGCACGGCCTCGTTCGGGCTCCTGTTCTTCCTCATCCGTCAATTGTGGCTCGTCCTTGCGGCTGAGCGAGGTAAATTGGGCCTTCCAAATCCGCTCAATCTCCGATTTGTAGATTCACTTGCTGCTCCGCGACGTTGTTACCGATGTGCGGGACTTTGGCCGGTTCTCAGCCTCGGCTGAATATCTACGTTAAATTCGTCTGTAGGAAGCTGTGGGTTACGCACCGATTTTCTGCTCCGTAGCTCTCCCCTGCTTTAAAACGAAGATATCTTTCATGGATATCCGAATGAAGCTAAAGGCCCTCGCCCCGTCCGCTAGGATCACCGTCGCCGTGCAAAGCGAAGCATGGCCTTCGCCTGTGTCCGCATATAGGAAGTTCTTGGTCGTAATCCAAGGCGCCAGCTGCTGTTCCACTGAAAGATTTGGACTGGTCTTCCTTGTCTTCTACCGAGTCCGCTCCTTGGCCGTATCCGGCATCCTGGAGATGACGCTGTCCCTACCTGCATGCTTTCCATCAGACACACTTGCTCAGGCGTCCACCAAGCTTCAACATCTCTGCGTCAGTCGGGGGCAATGGGTTGTCCTCCCTGAGACGCCAGAATCCTTGGTGGGGGCCCACGTCGGTGATACTCCATGAACTCCTGCAGGTCAATGTGAATGGAAAGAAATCAAAGTTATGAAATCTCCTACCTTGAGTCCTCCTGGCGCATCTGCAGTTCATTTTGGTCCGGAAAGTACTTCATTAAACGGGAAATTTTTAATCGCTCGCCCGCACTTTTCCGTAGTAGCTTGTGCGCGATAATCTGCAGTCTGAACTTGATGGTGTTGGTGATTTTCCGAGAATGTGGGCCCCGGGACTTCGGTCACTGGATACGTTTGACCGGCGACGAAGAGGTTTTTGGATTTCCCGCAAGTAATGACTTGGTTTCCTCCCTTGATGGTGTTCCTCGAAGCGTGTCAAAACCGAATGCCGCCGGAGTCAAGGACAACCACTCACCTTATGACAAGGAAGTCCGTGGGGTATGGCTTGTGACGAAACAACGGTGCTCTGACGAGATTGTTGTACAGGGCAGGTTACCGTCTGGCCAGGATTCACAGAGCCAAACTTCATGAAAGGTGTCCTCATCCTGAGGTTCCAGAACAAACGGAACACCGAGATCGTGCTTGGGGATGTACTCGTCCTTTTCGGTCCTTCTTGCGATAGTAATTCACGAGTGAACTAGCCATACCAAAGTTCTGGACGATGGGTGGATGTTCCTCCTGAGAAAGAAGATAAGAAAACACCAGATGAATGGAGAAAGCAACGCACAGAGAATTCCCAAAGAACAAAGTTGCTGGTGTCTTGAGCGTGATATCCGTGGTTCGGCGCAATCCCCTCCCCAATGTTTCCACCTTTGCCCAATTTGCGACCCGATCTGTCCTTCTTTTTCTTCGCAGTGCGCACTTTGCTGAAATGCAGCTCGATGTTGGAAGGAAATTGTAGGGCGGGACGATGGAATGACCGGGCTTCTTGTTTGGATAATCGGGTTCGGAACTGTAAGAATAGTTAGCTGGTGGAAAGCTGACTACAAGTACGCACAAAGGGTAATTGTAGCTTTGCGCTGGATACGCATGTTCAACGGCGATTTGACCAAAGGTTTGTCGTACGCGATGGCGTCCGTCCTTTGATACCTCGTAGAAGTGGTCATTCGACAGATTGAACTTGTCTTTGACGCCCGCATCCATCCGGAATCGTTTGCGAGGTCGTACCGTCTCCACTGTCGTAGCAAGATTAGCAGTCGATGATATGGGGTAAATGTATGTACCACTCGGTTTTTCAGGAATTTTATCGTCCTCGTGGTTGAACTCGAGCTGCGTAAAGTCCTTGAACGGTGCGCGAGGGTCCCAAATGATGCTCTGCGTCCATGCGCCAGATTCTAGAGCCTTGTTCGCAGGTGTGGTCAAGTTCTTCACGGCGGGAGGCTTGACGACGGGAGCATCCTCTGTCGTGACATCGGAAGTAGGGGGTTTGGCTTCCGGCTCGTAGATGATTTGGTCCTCCCAGTTGGACAGTGATACCAAGTCGAATCCACGGTCCTTCAGGGATAGAGATAGAGGAACAGAGGTCTTTTCTCGTTCCTGCAAGGTGAATTAGCGGGTTATTTACTGGTCAACTCGGCGACGCACCTCCAACGCACGACGGAGATCTGACTCCACACTGCTTGACGCGACGATCGCTTCGACTCGCTGGCTCTCCACCTGGCGTTTCGTGTCCCCAATGACCGCTTGCAAATATCCTCTGGGTACATCTCGTTTTCGCGGATATACGGTTTCAACTGCATGAAGTGAATAACTGCGACCCTTGGAGGCCACCATGACTCACTATGGAACGGCCGTTTGGACAACCGCGACTTTTGAACAGTGTATCCCTTGAATAGCTCTGTGAAGTCGAGGACTCTGTTTGGATCGTACGCAGGGAACCGCTCATATACAGTCTTTGGCCGTTCGACAAGTCGCTTCACGATTTTCACTCGGCGTCGCGGTTTGAGAGATGTGGGCGACTGTGGTTCTGCCTTGACGAGGGGCATTTCATCTTCTACTTCCTCCTCCATTTCCTTGTCGATCTGGTCCTCCCAATCGTCACCCTGGCCATGCCCAACAGCGCCATCGTCCCCAAACTGGTCCCCGTAGATCTGACTAACATTGAGGAGCGAACTGCCCAATCCAAGACGCGTCAGGCTCGAGCTTGAAGGCACGAGGTCCCCGAGGATATCGTTCAACGAGAAGCTTGTCAAGGCCGAGATTGCTTCGTTTTCCTCCGTCGCCATTTTTGTATTGCAGATATCGAGAAACGCGACAAGGCCTCGGGTGCGTGGCTCTCCAAAGACGCTCGCGTGGAAGTACCGGTTACGACTGTCAAGCGGTAGTGCGTCAGGGAGCACGAAGTAAGGGTATATGGAGAGTGAGAGTAGGCCTGAAGCGTGTCACTGTGACGTCACAGAACGCGTCTCACCACGACCGTCAAATAATGGACAAGCACGTCGAAGCTCGTCTCGAGGTTCGTTTCGCGTTCACGGCCCATCACCGACTTTCTGACCCACACAGGCCTTTCGCAAAAACGCGACTGAGGCGGGCGAGCAAGTCGTCTTCAAGGATTTCCCAACCAAGGTGCGTTCTCAATTCTAGCCACCCTACTTCATTAAAACTCTTTCAGCTATTGTGCGACTCCTTTATCTCTGTCATCCTCGCTGAACACTTGCTCAGAGCACTGCAAGACTTGATCCAGACGACAAACGACCCGAGCTCGCCATACCACCCCAGTCATGCAGTCTCTCTTACCGATCCTACCGTGTACCCTGCTCCCCGACCCAACGGCGACTCACCGAATGCCAAGAAGAGAAAGATGGACGACGGCATTTCAGCTTCGAGTGACACTCAATACGCGCGCTATCCCAACATCGTTCACGCCAGTGCCCATCTTCCTCAGGCTGGTGCAGCTCTCTCTTGGCTATCGTCAATTCCAACCGGTCTCTGCAGCTCCACGCTATTTTGAAACGGGAATGCGAGGACCTGATAACCTTGACCGACAAAATCAAGCTATGGATATCTATCACAATGCCCAAGTGCGTGCATCTTCTATCCAACTTCCACACGCTTACATTTTACAGAATTGAAGGGTCTGTTGCGTTCTTTTCATTAGTTCTAATCATTTACATCGTTCAGAGGCGACAACTTTGGTATTCATAGTGTTCCGTGTGTGGCGGCGCTCTGTTGCTCACGTCCCATTCAGGAGTTCAGATTCAGGAAGGTGAGTTATGGTCTCCCGCTTCCCCTTCACGCACCCACGCTCAACAGAGGTGGTCACCGAGTTGGCCCGCGCCCAAGATAGCGCCATCAATCTGAGAGACTCGGCACGCAACGACCATTTAACGCGAGCCAAGATTTGCTCCAAACTCATCAAGTACCCCCACATCGAGGACTACGCCGTGAGACGTTCGGTGAACAGAGCGATTCTAACACTGCTGACCTCATACAGCTGGCATTGAAAGAGCACGACGACACGCAGTTTTATCTCGCTCGACAGCATCTGAACGATCTGAGGACCATCTACGCTTGCTTGACGGACCTCGTTCACAAAAACATCAAATATGTATGGTGGTTTTGTTTCCGCTTGAACTTGACCTCATTCTCCTCGAGATCAGAGCGCCCAAGGGCAACAGTGGCATGGGCCTCTACTAGCAAGTACTCGAATCGTCCAGGACTCTCAAAGAGAGGCGTTACTAGCATCATTTTGGACTCTACAATACATCAATGGACGCTAAATCACAGCGAAATGGTTTTGAAAATGTCAAAGCCATCGAATGCTGTGGAGACGACCACGCCAGGAATCTGGGGGTGCCAGTGCACCTCCTTGGTATCTCGCTGGTAATGACTGAAGAGTAGCTGGGCAGGTACGTCCTGCTCTGGCGCTCCGCCCGTCCCGCCCATCTCATCGTCATCTGGTTCGACTGAAATGTCCCACAAGGACACTTGATTGTCGGCGCCGGACGCGGCGAACGCGGTGTTGTCTGTCGGATGCCATTCCACAGAGGTGATTGGTGCCTTGTGCCAATCGAAAGAGACAGGCGCGGCGCTACGAAATTGAGAAACGGCTACTTGATTTTAGTGACGCATACCCTGGAGTTTTGATGTTTCGCAGGTCCCAAATCTTCAGTCCACCTTCGTCGCCACCGCTGAGCAGCAGATAGGCTTGAGAACGGTTCCAGCTGATAACGTTGACATCACTCTCGTGTGCCGAGTCGATGGAGGCAGCACTCTGGCGACCTCTCGTTCGAATATCCCAAATTTTTACGGTAGAGTCGGCGGAACACGATGCAAAGACGGTCATCTCCGTTGGACTCCATTGCAAGTCTTCGACACTTGATGTGTGGGACGTAAACGGTTGCGCAGCGGTGTTGAATCCGGAGGGAGATGAGCTGGTGAGATATATTTTAGAATTGTTGTCGCCAGTGACCAGGCGCAAGGAGGAGCCAGTTCCGGCCCAATCCATCGCGAACCCTTCGGTGCGTCCATGGCTGTTCACCGTATAAACGGGCGTTTGAGTTCGTCGTTTATCGATAGCGTATCCCGGAACGTCTAGGGACTCGATCAACGGTCGTACATCCCATATGTGAACCTTGCCGGTCTCTGCCCACGACGCGACGAGGTAAGGTTGTGAGACCGGCGGAAGTTGAGATGAAGGAGGGAGTGGTTGGGCACGTATGCGGTTAACTCCCCCAGTGTGCGGGATGCTTCGGGATTCAACGACGGGCTCCTCATCCAGAGCTTCATCGTCGCCATCCTCACTTTCAGAGTCGGAATCATCTTTATAAGAAATCAGGACGTGTTTCTCGCCAGAGATTTACGCGAGCCTACCTCCGTCCTTCTGTGTTCGATGGAGGGAACTCGTTTTGATGACTAGAACCTCGTTGTTCTTTCCCCGTGGCTGCCTGAGAACCGGTGACCAGGTATGCGGTTGCAGGGTATCGTTGGCGCTCGTCGCCGAGATTATCTCTGAGGACATCGAAGGAGAGACAAGACCAATCGACAAGGAGTGTATGCCGCATGAGGTACACAGATTCATCTGCTTCCATTTCTTCGCCGGCTTCAAGTGTATGTTTTCCGGGAATAAAAACGTCTGAAGCAGGAGGAGGTGGGTCGTCTTCTTCGATGGCTGGCATTACCTCGTCCATGTCCATACCTACAACACAATGAGAGAGTTTGACGCGCTTTATGCCAGTCAACAGACCGTCTTCGTTCTCCGTCGCCTCTTCCACTACTTCCTCGTCTGAAAATTCGTCCTCCCACTCATCCTCGAATTCTCCTGCTTCGTCCGGGACTAGATTGTCGCGTCTGGGACCATTTTGGGACGTTTTTAAGGCCTTTGGTGCTGGCTGGCTGGTGGAAGTGAGGACTTCAGTTGCAGAACGCTTAGGCATTAACGAAAAACGCAAGTAATTTGATGGGCTCGGTCACGGGTGATTCCAGGCGTCTTGTATGAGTTTCTGTTCCTGCCTTCGCCCATTATGCCCAAGGCACTGGCAGGCCGCCAGCCGCTCCCACAAACATCCACCGACTTCAACTTGCCCATTCCACTCTCTGGTAGCTTCATCGACGACTCGAGCGCAGGGTTCCAACGCTTTCGGAGAACCCAGCCTGCTCGCTCCCAAAGGCGGCCTCCATTCCGATGCTCGCCTGCATAGCCCTTTGGCTGCCTCATTCAAACCCTCGTCTCATCGGCGGCGTGCAAGCCAGAGCACCTCCAGCCTTGACGAGTACGACAACTTCTGGTCCGACATTTCGCCACCAAGCAGCTCCGAAGTACACAACTCCTCCTCTTGGTGCCCCAGAGAACCCCGAAGATCCTAGAAGATCTGCACCCCCCGTTAACCCCTCCGCGCAGGTCACTATCCCGCAGTTCAGACCGGTTCAGACAGGCTAAAGGGCAGGCGACTGTCCTTTCTTGCCACCGACTCTCTTCCAAAACCCAAACCACCCCGTATTCTCAATCTCCTCGCTGAATCACGCACGGTCGAAAACGAGTTCCAGTCGGAAGCCGCGTTTCAGCGCCTGCTTGCAGCCGGCGTTGATCTTCCACGCACGCCGCGGACCGTCGCAGATCGAGGCAGATATCCCGAAGAAGCCGTCCAGGACGACCTCTTTCAGCGCGAAGAGTCCGCCAGCGACGACGACGACGACGCAGAGTCCACATACCATTCTGTCCTCCATGGAAGCGAGCCAATCAATATCAGAACACCCGCCGGTAGCGTTGCTGGCAGCGTCAACGGCGATGATATGTGTATCTCAGAAAGCCCAAGTCTTCCGCTATGGATGTCGACATCGTACGTCCATGTCTCGAGTCTGTCGCTGTACTGAACCTCTCCCAGCCGTCTGGTTCTTCTCCCTCCCTCTCCTCGCTTTCGTCCATGTCCATCAGTGGTTGGCGTTCAACACCTCCCCCAACCACCAGCGCTGTTCGATCCAACAAGCGCAAATGTCTGTTTCCTCGTTATTTCTTTCTGATCTCATTTCTGACTTTTGACCGCAGTTGATGAGCGTTTCGACCCATATCAGAATGCTTCCAAACGGCGAGCTGTGTCCCCGTCTTTATCTCACCTTCGCGACTCGCTACCCTCATCTCCCAAGAGTCGCCCCAATCCACGACTGCCTATCGCCCATTCCTATCATGCCAGGCTCAACTGTGAGCTCGGCCACGTCAATCTCCTACAGTAGGTGTCGGAACGGCTGCCCTCTTCGCCATGTCGCGACCCGGCAATGCGGTGTCCAGCCCAATCATGCGACCGATGGGTCTCGCTAGTCCCATTCTGCGACCTATGTCCCGTCGAAGGGGCGAGGAGGAGGAGCGGGAGATTGAAGGCGTGGGGGGTTGACTCTCGGATGACTACTACCGCAGACGCTTAGATTCGTTGTACCCTTGTCTCTCACACCATCGCATTTGTATTTTATACCGCATTCGTCACAACTACGATTCAGTCTCCTAGTTACAGCTTGGAACGGGCGGCTAACAGAGCATCGTCGACGACTTTCGGACAGTCGCGAGCACGGCTTCGTCTTCCATCGTACGGGCCACGACTTGGGACATCGAGATTGGTGCGTTCGCGTACAAAGCCGGATCGTCTGAGGGTTCGATGAGCCTAGTGTGTTGGCCCTAGATGCAGCGACTCACATCTGTTGTAATTGTCCTTGTCGTTGGGGCGAATAGAATTCACTCCGGGATTGTTTCCACATCGAGTACTGGATCCACTTTGGCGCCTACGGGAATTATCACAGCTGGGTAGTCCAGTACATTGCACCTGAAAGGTTTGAGCATTGCAAAACTTGACTCTAATCCGCGTCGCTTCACCATATTGTGTACGCCAAGTGCCTTGAGTTTTTGTTAGCATGGCAAATGCTTTAAGCTTGAATGCATACCGATTAAAACCGTGTGGTGGGGCAACATACGGCGCCACAGGGCTGATGATAGCGTCTACCGGCGGCCGGTACTCGTTTGTTCGACAGTAGCTGCCCAATGCTTCAAGTATTTCTTGCGGAGGTCCCGCTTCTTCTTTTGCACTTGCCAAAGTTGGAATGCCGAAAGGGCCGGTCCAAACGCCTGCCGCTTTTTCAGCTCTCTGAGACGTCGAGGCCCATAGAGGCAATAACGGGTTCGCCACTGGGCGCGGTAGCAGTCGCGTAGTCTTCAGCGGAGGCAGCACTCCAGATGTTCACTAAGACGCGGTAAGTGCCAAAAGATCGGCGTGGGGACAGACCGCGTACTGCAGTGACCGTCAATCTCAGATTGCTTGTACGGTTTCCAATCAACCACTATCTGTGCGTCAACAACACGCCTCCCTGAGCATGCGTATTGCTCACCGTGATGACCTGCTGCTAACAAAGCTGTCTTGGCCATTTCCAGACCACGCAGAACAGCAGATTCAGGCCTCACGCTCGCGTCGTCCCCACATTATCGCGAAACACAGCTTGCCGTCCTTTCCGCCATGTCGATGAGGTCGTATCGTCCTCGCTCCACTGCTTGCGGATGACAAGAGGGTCCTTGAGCCACGGGCGTTTGCTCAGACGGCCTTGTAAAAAGTGGTGAGACCGTCGAGCGAGTTGCAGAGCGGACCGAGAACAGAAGAAATCGTGTCAAGAGACTCTACCTTTTGCATTAGTTCCGCGGAAGCAACACGGCGACATACACACCCAATGAGTTCACACATCCGCTGAAAGGGATGCGGTGGTATGAGGGCCGGAACCCGTAAACACCGCAAAAGGCAGCAGGGATTCGAACGGATCTGAAGGCGATGAGCGACCGAGTTGCAGGTTTAGGATTGCCGCGCACCCCCCAATGTCAGATCCGACGCCTGGAAACCATGAGAGGAGTCAAGAAAGGATGAGAGAGTAACCCACCCAGCGGACTGCCCCTCATTGCTTTGTAGGATGTCGATAAAGGAAGCTCGTGTGTAAAGTTCACTAACCAATGAGAGCACCTTCTCCTCCGGACGATCCTCCACTGGTAAGGCTCCGATTGTGAGGGTTGGTGGTCCTGTTTGGGGATCGAATCTTCGTCAAGTCTTGCAAGTGTCTGCTTACCTCCCAAAAACATGATTGAACGTCTCTGTCCACATGAGAGTCTGTGGAATGTTGGTCTTGACGAAGAGCACTGCGCCTAAATCCTCCAGAATCTCGACAAGAACGGCATTGTGGTGAGCAGGTTTTCCGATCCACGATACGTAGCCTACGCGGTGGTTGAGGTAAACGAAGGATAGAGAAATGAAAGGACGAACCCATCGTGCTTTCAATACCCTTGATGTTTATTTGGTCCT
This sequence comes from Mycena amicta, assembly GCA_029282125.1. Lineage (NCBI taxonomy): Eukaryota > Fungi > Basidiomycota > Agaricomycetes > Agaricales > Mycenaceae > Mycena > Mycena amicta. The sequence goes on along the minus strand of JARIHP010000286.1, from coordinate 13,503 downwards.
TGAGGCTGATCGGAAGTCCGTGAAGAGGTCCCACGACTTCTCCAGTCTTGGACAAGTGTTCATCGAGCTCTTGAGCACGAACAAGGGCTCGATCCACAAAGATTTCAGTAAGGCAGCCCGTCTGTGGAAAGATAAGATTTATGGCCCTGAAGAGCAGATGAAGACCCTCACGAGCTGCTGAGCGACTATCGCGCGCTTCGAGAAAGATGTTGTGACTTGGACGGATGACCACTTGGACGATGCAAGGTTGTGGAGGAGGGTAGCGACGGAGGATTCGGTTATCTCGAGATCAAGTTGGGATAAGATGCCAGCGGTGCCTTCCCGAGGAAAGTCGAAGACATTGTTCTGCGTTGGAGGGTCTGGGAGTAGCCATTCCTTGGGCACATTGTGAAGCTGAGCCTGTTTCTTGGTGGCTGCGATTTCTTTCCAGGACATGGTGGTAAGCGGAAAGACGAGTTCCGTATAAGAAGAATCAGCGTACGCCTTATAAACAGTCTTCGACGTGGACGTAGATCTGCCAGTCGCGTCCCGGCCTTGATGACTGCTTGTCCGAGCCGTCACAATTCCACGTGATGTGACACTGATTGCCAGTGTCCTCGCTCAATCCTCACTTCACCAGCGCGGCCGCCATGAGTGCCCCTCAAAAACTCACCAAACGTCAGAAGAAGAGTCTTGCCTATTACCGCAAGGGAAAGGATGGTACCTCTCTAGAGGATGTGGAGGGCAACGAACTTCCTTTGCTGGAGGTCCAGGATCAGGCTGATAGCGACGCTAATCCGTTGGCGTTGGCGATGGAGACGCAGCCGGATTCGTCGCTGGTTCAAGCTGGCTCAACGGCGCGTAAAGGCCAGGCAAAGGCAAAGGATACTGGGCCGTCCACGACGGAGAAAAAACGGAAGAGGGATTCTGCTGCCGTTCCGGACGGCGCCGAACCGAAACGCAAGAAAACCAAGACTCCTGGGGAAACTGAGGGCGGCCCTGAGCGTGATGAGAAGGGCAAAGGCAACGTGAAGCAACGCTACATCTTGTTTGTTGGTGAGTACCGTTGCTTAGCTTTCCCAACTGCCCTCAAACCACTATTTCAGGCAATCTCAAGTACACTACGACTGCAGAGGCGATTAAAAACCACTTTGCAGCCTGCGGCGAGTTCAGATATTTTTATTTCATTGCCGTTGCTCACTTTTTCCCTTCAAGACCCTCCGCCGACCGTTCGACTACGAACTCCCAAACCTGCATCAGGGAAACCTACTGTGAAGTCAAAGGGCTGCGCATTCGTTGAATTCACACATCGAAATGCTCTACAACGCATGTTCCCATTTCCCTGCGTCGTCTGCACGCTGAGATGTTTTATAGAAGGATTGAAGCTACACCAGTCCGAGCTGGAAGGCCGACGGATAAATGTAGAGCTCACAGTCGGCGGCGGCGGGAAGGGTGATGCACGGATCCAAAAACTCAAAGACCGCAACAAGTCGCTGCACGGCGAACGGGTGAGTCCTTGCCGTGTCCCGATTATCTGGTATCTACCCAGCCTTCAGAAGGACCGCCTGGAAAAGTTGGCCCAGACAGACCCGACATTGGGAGCAACACCCGAACGACCGCAACGCTTTTCTGCGACATCTGGACTGGAGCAGACGCCACTGAAGCGAAGGACTTGGACGATTGGCGACGCAGACGACGACGAGATGCATCGTGGCGGGAAAAGGCACACCAAGGCACGGAAGAAACAATGGGGTACCGGCGTAAACGCGATCCCGGTTGGATGAGTATGTAAAGTGTAGTATAATGTCCCGAATTATGTCCTGCGGCGCAAGTTGTAATAGCTGTTGAATGGCCTCCAGCCATCTCACGATACCAAAATATAGATGAGGAACTTCAAGGCATGAGCGTCAAGTATTTCGATAAGCAATGGTCACTCACAAACACAATGAAGGCGCCAAAGATTTTGATCATCAGCAACCGGTTGCTCGAAATGCTGGCGTAGTACTTGAGGAGCTCCCTCTGAGCGCCGCCAACGTTAGCAGCAATATCCAAAGTGTCCGCGTCGATCCGTTGGACCGTCTCCCTCTGTTCCGCGACCATGGTAGCCAGCTGCGTGAATATTTGGCCAAGCTCAGCGATCGTGGTCTCGATTGATTCTATAGCAGTTGACCGCGACTGAATGTACGTGTCCTGCACTCCAGTGTAAGTGCGCGCCAATCAAGTTCGGACCGAGACACACCTGTTGCTCAACGAGTTGCATCTGCTGGAACGCGCCGTGTTGTGCTCCCCGTCCCTCCTCTGCGGAATCCAAATCTAATGCCAGCACGTCTCCGTTTTGTGGTGCTCGTCCCTTGCCCTTGGAATCAAAGCGGCTCGCACTGCCGTCTCCCATTGGATCTGGACGTTGTTGGTAGAGCATCGAACCTGCGAAAGATAAGCAACGAAAGAAGCCAAGGAAGCGGAATACGCACTAGACGCAGCTTGGTTAGCAGCATTTGACGTCGAGTACATGAACTGTTCGGTACGACTCCGAGACTCCTTCATATTCTATTGTTGCGCTATTATGAGTATGGCCCGTTGTGGCGAGCGAGGCCCCACGCACCTGCGTCCGTAGCTCGAGGACGTCTTTGAAGGTCATACTTGTGGTGGCGAGCTTGCTCTGCAGGAGCATAACGACGTTGCTGTTGTGCTCGTCCAACTGCTTTCCCTCCGCCGACTTTGAGCCCTGCCCATTTTGTTTCACGTACGACTGCAGCGCGGCAATTTGCTTGTTAATGTTCGCAATGTCTTGCTTAATTATGAATGTGAGCTCCTGGAGGGGAATGAGGGTGTTGGAATCCAGGTGGGGCTCGCGCGTACGCTGATCTCAACAGGTCGGTCGTCGAAGAGTGTTTTCCGCTTCGCCACTGCGACATATGAGATAACTGCATATCAGCCAGGGATTCCACGCACGCTGGCCAAGTTTTCCGAGCTTTATGGTCGCGCTGCTAATGTCCCTGCTAATGGTAGACGCCATCCGCGAGAACTCGCTCTTGGTTGGTGTTTTCCCATTCCGAAGCAGTCGTTGTTTCGCGTCCGCGCCACGGGGCAGGGCAGAGCGAGAGCGGATGGACTCTACGCAAGAACGAAACTCATTCGTGCGGTCTTGGATTGGGGGAGGCATGAAACGAGCGTGGAGAGAATTCAAGTGAAAGTTACACGTCACGCATTGATCGCCTAATCGAGAAGACCATCTTTCTCAAAATAAAAGCCACAGGTGTATTCTGGTCTCGAACTACGTGTTTATTTATTGTGGGGTCCATGGTGGTTTACACGCCTCGTTATATGTTTCTCAGTCGATATGGACAGTCTCGATGTTCCAGTAGCTCTCTGCGTACTCATTGATAGCCCTGAGTATCGCAGTTAGCACCTTGACCGATGGCAATAGGTCAAATTTACCGATCCGAGGAGAATTTGCCCATTTTTGCGGTTGTGGCGATCGATTTTTTGACCCACTCGGTGCGATCCAGGTATGCAGCATCCACCATCTCGAGCGCGGTGATGTCTATGTCCAGGTTTAGCCCAGCAAGGATACTAGAAAAAACAAGCGCACAGGAATCAAAATCGTCCGAGAGTAGGTAATAGTCTCCTTGGCGGATGGTGTTGAGCAGAGGTTCGTATACGTCCGCGTCACCGAAGAGCCCGCCAGAAATCTGGTCCAGAACGTGCGCCAATGAAGGACACTTCTCCTCCAGCGGAATGGAGTGGTATTGGTGCTGATACCGGAGGTCCTCAACAGCGCTAGGGAATGTCAAACAGCGTTTCCTTCGATGTAAGAACATGAACATACGGTGTCAAATGGCCAAAGAAGACTGGACAGTATTTGAGTATAGCAGAGATAATGAGCGACAATGCACGTACAAACATTGTTCTCTCCGACCTCTTCCGCAATCTCAATGTTCGCACCATCTAGAACATAATTAGCGGCACGCGATTCAAAAGAGTAAAGGCAACTGACCGACAGTACCGAGCAGCAGCCCACCGTTCAAGCAAAATTTCATGTTGGATGTGCCAGACGCTTCGGTTCCGGCCGTCGAGATATGCTGACTAATGTCCGAGGCGGGGATAAGCAACTCCGCGAGGGAAACAGAATAGTCCGGCACGAAGTAGAGGGAGAGATAGTCCTTCGTGTCAGGATCGGCATTGATTATGCGGGCAACGTTCACAATAAGACGGATCGTCTAAACGTCGGATGAGATTTTTTATAACGCTCGAAGGCCAACGCACCAATTTTGCGATGTAGTATGCTGGGGCAGCTTTGCCAGCAAAGAAAACAGCGCGAGAGTTGACCTTCTTCCTCTCTGCAGGGCTCATCTTCTTGAGCATCAGGTACCGCTAAAACAACTTAGCAACCGCGAATTTGAAGAACAACACGCGTACATGGACAACACCCAAAATGTTGAGCGTTTGCCGCTGTAGGACGTGAGGAGTAAATTCTTCGGACAAATAGCGACCGACCTTGTATTCATGCAAACGCTTAATCTGGACATCGAACATCGCGTCCGTGTTGACCTCAAGACCGAGTTTAGTTTGCAGGTGGTGCGCCAGCCGTTCTTTGTTGCGCTTCTTGATAGCAGCCCACTCATCACGGAATGCTGCGTTCTCGGCATGCGGCAACAGCTTTTCAAGCATCGTGAGGTTCTTGAGCCACACCGACTTGTCCACTCCGAGTGTGCGTGAGATGAGCGAACTCAGCTCGGGGTTGCACTGGTCGAGCCATCGGCGCGGAGTAACTGCATGTATTCGAATCAAACCGCAAGGGAGTGTGAAACGAACGTACTGCCGTTGGTAACGTTGCCAAACTTGCTGATTCCCTCAAACTCAACAAAGTCCTTGAGAATAGTAGTTTGGACCAAGTCACTATGAAGCTGCAAAGCGTCAGAACTATAGGAAACAAGAGACCCATTTACCTCGGCCACACCGTTGACCTTTCGCGAACCGATGCAGGCAAGGAAGGCCATCCTCACTTGCTGCGGGAACCCCTCTTCGATCAGACTCATGCGAGCCAAGCGGTCACGGTCGCCAGGGAATTTCTTCTCCACAGCTGCCATTGTTTTGAGCACCGATATCGCTACAGAAAGAAGTGCTCACATTGCAAAAAAATCAAGTTTATGTCAAAGATGATCTGAAGGTGTCTGGGCAGAAGATGCTCGAGAAGGGGTACCGGCCATTTCTCAAGAGCTTCGGGGAGGACGGTGTGGTTTGTATCTGGGAAAGGTTAGGCTGAAAGGACGGGAATTGCAGTATAAGACAAACAGAAGAATGTGTTGGTGACGATCTGCCACGCAGTATTGAATGGAAGCTCCTCGTCGTCAAGAAGGATGCGCATAAGCTCGGGGATCGCAAGAGTTGGGTGCGTCTGGCGAACAATAAGTGAAAACAGATGACGAATCGACAAGAGCCATACGTCGTTGAGCTGGATGGCAACATCTGAAGAAGCATGAGCAGACGTAGAGTTGGAGACGGACAAGCACGAACAGTCAGGGAAATCGGTGATAGGCTTGCCAGTATTCTTGAATCGACGAAGGATATCGGCAAGACTGGCGGCGGTCCAGAAGTATTGCTGCTTCAAGCGAAGCTCCTTCCCGACTACTTTCGTCAGCATAGTGCCCGCGAAGAGAGAGAGAAACGCACAAGTTGTGTGATCGTTGGGGTAGAGCACGCTCGTAATGGCGGCGGCGCTGTTACTGGCCTCGACAGCTCCCTCGTAGTTACCAGCATTGAAAGAGTTGAGACTGCGGGCAACGGGTAAGTTCCATCTGGGCGTCGCCGACGAATAAACTTACTCGAAACCACGCTTGGGCTTACTCTCCCACAGACGCAAATTGTTGGTCGTTTTAGTTGCACATCCCGGAATCATGACATCGTATGCGATGGCGAGGACCTGTAGTGCGACATGTTATCGCGAAGAAAAAGTCGAAAGAATATGTTACCTCTTGTCCCCCGTGCCAGACCGCCCGTGCCGTGCCAGGGACACGCTCCGCGGTTCCGAAAAAACGCACTTCATAGGCAACATCTAGTCGTGGCAGTTCCCACTATTGAGATGGATAAGTTTTTCTAGAAAGGGTGCGGGGAGGGATCGCACCGGGTTCTGATTATCTAGCCATGGGTCGGGGGCCTCTAGCTGATTTCCCTCGGGCGAAATAAGCTGTTGAAAGATTCCATACTTGTAGCGAAGCCCATAGCCCCAGAGCGGGAGCTCTTGACTGGCACCAGAGTCGAGATAGCACGCGGCAAGCCGACCAAGACCACCATTTCCCAAACCTGCATCGCGCTCCTCTTCGAGGAGGTCTTCCATATTGAAGCCGAGCTTTTCCACGCTTTGGGTGTATGCGGATTTGACATTGAGGTTGAGAAGCGCGTTGTCTAGCGTCTTCCCCATGAGGAACTCGAGGCTTACTTGGAGTTGAGCAACAGGAGCAAGTAATTGAGGAAGCGTACCTTAGATAGTAAGCACGCTTGGGGGATTTGCGTGTGTACTGAAGCGCGGTCTCATTCCAATTGACAAGGAGGTTATCGCGGACGGAGAGTGCGGTGGCTTGGTATGCGCCGAGTTTGTCTAGGGAGATTAGCCAATGCGTTGAACGCTCCAAAGGTAACTCACCAAGGTTGTAAGGCTGTCTCGAAAGCGAGGTTTGGACATGGTTCACGACAGACTTTGTGAGCGAGTCGACATCTGGCAAAGATCAGATACCATCGAACGCGTCGCGCAGTCGTGATGTACCGGTTTCGACGCCACGCAGAGCGTTCTTCCATGTCTTCTCGTCGCCCAATGGCCATTTCTCCTTCCCAGAAGCGTCTGTCTCCGGGAGGTAGCCTTCTCTGTTGTTATTTTCTTTCCCGAGAGAAGGAGGGCGCGATACGGACCAGTCAGGGTACGGACATGTCGACGCGGGCGTGGTTTGCCAATCGCTTTGGGATCCTAGCGAGTCGCGTGAGGTTTAAACGGACCAAAAGGCGAAATAGAGCTCAAACGATAAAGTTCGACATTGGGCGACACGATGGCGGAGACAAGCTTCGAAGCCTGGGCAGAAGCTGGCTACTTATACGAATTCGAATGACGATGTCATATTGATCTCCGAACAAACTGCAATCCAAAGGCTACAGAGACTGTGTACAGGCCTCTCGCTGAATCTGACTGCTCTAATCGTCGCCACGACGCGTCTACTGGCTCTCAGAGGCCAACGACTGGGTAGTGACATCATGCATCCACGGTCATACTAATGATTGCATCATGTCACACCATCACACCATCATCACGGATCACCTCGAACCACCACCACGCGACCCAGTCCCAGACGCTAGCACTGACGCGTTGACCGCATGCTATCGGTATCGCCAACACGCGCTGCACTTCGACTCCGCTCTCGTTCGCCCACTCCCCTCGTTCGCCGTGCAAAATACTCCTTTGCAACACCCGACTCCTTCAGATACAAAATGGCAACCTCGAAAGCCCAGCCCGAGAGCAACTCAAAGGTCCTCATTCTGGGTACGCCGCCCGACTCCCTACGCGTCCTCGTACCCGTCTTAGTACCTTTAAATCCATAGGCGCGGGCCACTTCGGTTGTTGCCTGGCAGAACATCTTGGGGACTCCGATCACCGTGTATCTCTTTGGGCTCGTGAAGAGGCCGTCGTGAAACACTTCAATTCCACACACAAGCACCCGAAGTATCTGCCTGAACATACTTTCCACAAAAATGTGGTGGCCGTCGGGCCGCAGCTTCCGGATATCAATGACATGGATGTTGTCTTGTTCGCCATTCCCACTCAGTTTCTCAGGTAGCTTGCGTCCGTGCATCTTGTCTCATGTTACGCATATCGACGCAGAGAAATTCTTCAAATCCTCAACGGGTCGCTCAGCGACAAGACGAAGCTTCCGTTGCTTATTTTTGTGAACAAAGGCATAGAGATTGGCACCGACGCGCTAACTCTTGAAATAATCGCTGATACGTGTGGACCCGACATTGCGAAAGCTGCGACATTCATTGTGCGTCGCAATATTTTCATCACAAACTCTACTTATCCCAAAGCTCAGTCCGGTCCATCCTTCGCGAAAGAGAGTGAGTCTCTTGCGCCGTCGCGTCAGCACACTGGTGACATCCCTTATGATAGTTGTCCGACGACGACCGACATCTGTTTCGGTCGTATCGTTTACGGAAGCAGAGGCCAACAAAACCGCTGCACTTTTCCATCAGCCGCACTTTAGATGGTTCGTGGACACGGCGACAAACGGGTGCCTGACTGATTCTCGTTCAGCTACACAGGCAGTGATCCCATTGGCGTTGAATTGGCGGGAGCGCTCAAGAATGTTTATGCTATCGCCGCTGGTATGTCCGATGGCCTTGGCTACGAAAACAATACACGGGCCAGTGAGTTGCTCCCAGTCAGCCGCCGCATGATGCTTAAAAGCGCGCAGTGATCATTACGCGCGGTCTGGCCGAGATGACTTGTATCGGCACAGCGTATGGTGCTTCCCCACTCACGTTCCTGGGGTTAGCGGGAGTTGGAGATCTGTTTCTGACGTGTAGTTCGTCGAGCAGTCGCAACTACACTGTTGGATACCGCTTGGGTCAGGGCGAGACGCTCCAAACCATCATTTCGACGCTGGGAAGTGTTGCGGAGGGTGTTTCGACGGCTGCGAGTGTGAAAAACATCATTGACAAGCTCGGGGTGAAGGCGCCAATTGCAGAGCGAGTGTATCAAGTTTTGTACGAAGGTACGTGTCTCGGGCATGCGTGTTCGCGGGCGCCGGGGTTAACGATCTTCCCATAAGGCCTGTCGACGAGGATGGCGGTGACCGAGCTAATGGAATTGCCGCCTTCGAGAGAGCTAGAGCTGCCACCGACGATAGGAAAGCCAGCGGAGAAGCTTCTACAGCGACTGGGGTTGTAATATTAGACTTATTAGATTTTTTGAACCAGCCACGCGCGTGATTGATCGCAGAAATTTTTACCGAGATCTCTCTTTCCTTCCACCAACCCGGTTACATCCCCAAAAGCTCCCTCGTCCCCAGGATCCCCGCCAAATTCTGTTATGGTCTCTGCTCTGTGGAAGGCTTGCTCGCAGGGCGACCTCGATGCCGTAAACGACGCTCTGGCCGCTCAAAACGTAGACCTTGAGATTAAAGGTCCGCCCCAGTGTCCACTCGCCAGAAAATTTGCTGATTTTTACTTGCCTTCATTCTCCCTCCCATCTCCTGCGCTGCTCGTTTTTTCACGCTTGCCATTGCCCTGGCGCAGACCATACCGGAAGTACTCCCCTCATCGAGGCCATCAAGAACGGCCACGCAGAAATCGTCAAGGTCCTGCTAGAAAAAGGTAGGACTCTGTCCGCCTCTTACATCGCTCTTTGACACCGAGAAACTCCAGGTGCCGACCCAACCAACGCGTCGAGCCAAGGCCTCCCGGAGACTTTTACCTCTGACCAAGGCATCATTGGAATGCTCAATTTCACGCGGAGCAAACGTTCTCAGGACTCGGCCCCGTCGCAAGAAAACGGATACGACAACACCTCCACGTATGGGCCGCCTGTAAACTATCCGTTCTACCCTAGCATCAATGGAGCACCTCCACCGGACATGTACTACCCACCGCCTCCCATGCCCAATGGCCAGACCCGTCACAACAATCTCCCTCCTCCGGAAGTGGCCTCCGCAATCCCATGCCGATACTTCCCGGCGTGCCGTTATGGCTCGGGTTGTCTTTTCCAGCACCCACAGACCCCGTACTTCCAAGGCGCCATTCCCCAGCCCTACCCCAACTCGTATGAACAAATTCCACAACAGCCCTACGCGCCGACATACTACCCTGTATCACCACCTTCGTTTCCCCCACCCGTGAATGGGCAGCCACCCCAACAAGGGCCTCCGATGTCTATGCACGGTCCACCAGCTTCGGACATGGGCCATTTCAGCCCAAATTATGGTCCCATTTCACCCATAATGTACTCTCATCCTGGGCACATGTCCATCCCACCTCTTCCTCCGCTTCACCCAGGCGCACCTACCCCACAGTCGCCACCTGCCGCTTTCAATCCTTCTTCCCCGCTGCAGCCGAACGGACATGTCGCTCCGTATTCGTCCGTGAACGGCGCGGTTTATTCCGATATGTCCAAATCGTCTCAGCTTAACGCGCAGCTGGATGCTGCGGGTCCCAGACAGGACATGGCCAATCGGCGAGGCACCGCTCGCCGTGGCTCCTTTGCACGCTCCAAGCCGATTCCGCCATGCATGTTCTTCCCTCTCGGAAGATGCAAGAACGGGTATGCTTCTTCTTCTGCTTCTATGTCTTTTTTTTCTGACCCCGCCAAGGGATGACTGCCGTTTCCCGCACATCATGCCCCAGGACGGCGTTCCGGTACCCATGCCTTTCTATCCGTCCCGCGGCGGCGGTCCTCGTTCTCGCGGACAGAGCAATGGCTATGCTGCCATCGATGAAAAAATGGCCAACTTGTCGCTTGGACAGGTAACGGACCCGCAAGATACTCAGTACATGCTAACCTGCTCTAGAACGGCCATTCCGGAGCCACTTTGCGTGGGAGAGGCGGTAAACCAGCCGTCAACGGCGTGAACAAGAGGACCGCGTTTCCGGTGAAACAGCGTGTGCCGAATGCGGACGAGTTCCCGGTGCTCGGCGGCGCAACGACTCCTCCCATTCGCGTCAATGGGGGATTTGTGAATGGCCATGGACCTACAGCGGCGCAGATTCTTCAAGGTCCGCGTCCTGTCTGGGGTAACAGTTCTCAAGCGGCAACCCCCCCGCAACGCTTCGCCTGAGCACAACCAGGTATAACTGCGTGGCGAGCGATGACCTTCGGCTGACACTCCAATCAGGAGGCGAATAGCGTTGCGGAAGTTCTCCCTCTTTCGTTTGCATCTGTCGCCACAGCCGGCACCGATGTTGCGGTCGCCGCTTAAAACCACACAGACGCTAGACGTCTATTCTTCCTCCCGACCTTCGCGCTTTCCTTGACTGTTGTTTCTATCTAATCCCTTTTTTTTTCTGGCGGGTTATTATTTAGGCCGTTTCGCTTGCATATCCTACAGTACATCGCACGCACGCACCACACAGCAATCATCCATTCTCTCAGTCACGCTCGTCGCATTGTTATTCTTCATGTATATGTTGGTTTGACTGCAGTGCCATACATCAAAACTACCCTACTCACGGTTAAGTACAAGTACTCTCACTTTCCGCTCTGTCCATGTCAAGCCCTCTATGCTGTATTTTTGTTTCGCGCCAGTTGGTCGATGAGATCATGTTCAAGACCACCGCTCGAGATTCCGCATCTCGACGCCAGGCATGCCGACAACCTCGCCGATTTTGTAGATTTTGGCGCTTCCGCTCCGTTGCAACGCATCGATAGCAACTTCGACATCCTTGTGGCTGACAACACACACCATCCCAATCCCGTTGTTGAATGTCCGAGCCATCTCGAGCGGTGCGACACCGCCCTGCTTCATGAGGAAGCGGAACACAGGCGGAGGTGGCCACGCCGCTGTGTCTATATAGCATCCAAGATTGGGCGGGAGGACTCGAGGTATGTTCTCGATGAAGCCGCCGCCGGTGATGTGTGCCATGCCCTTGAGTAGACCAGCCTTGGCGGCAGGGAGAATTTGTTTGACATAAATACGCGTTGGCTCGAGAAGGGCGCGTCCTAGCGTCGTTTGTTCGTCCCATGGACAAGGCGCACTGTACGGCAAGCCGGTGAGCGATATAATTTTGCGGACGAGGGAGAAGCCGTTTGAATGCAGCCCGGAGGACTCGACGCCCAACAAAATGTCGCCGGCCATGATATTGCGTTTCGGAAGAATAGAGAGCCGCTCAACGGCGCCAACGGCAAATCCAGCAAGGTCGTAGTCGCCTGCAAGAAATATTGAATGAGCCTAATGTGGAAAAAGGACAAAGGAGAACCTTCTTGATACATTCCGGGCATTTCGGCGGTCTCTCCGCCAATGAGCGCACATCCTGCTTGACGGCAGCCCTCCGCGATCCCTTTCACGACTTGCGAAGCAACGGGGACGTCGAGTTTGCTGCATCCGTAGTAATCGAGGAAATACAACGGCTCCGCGCCTTGTACCAGCAAATCGTTGACAGACATGGCCACGAGATCGATTCCTACATTGGCTTCAGAGGCAATCATCAGGTAAGAAAAAAAATAGTCACCAACGAGATCGTGGACTCCAACATCAACAGCGACTCGCAGCTTTGTGCCCACACCGTCCGTCCCGCTGACCAGGACAGGGTCGATATACCCTGCAGCCCGGAGATCAAACACGCCGCCAAAGCCACCGATTTCGCCGTCTGCACCTGCCCTCCGCGTAGAACGCACATAGGGCTTGATAGTCTCCACGAGCAAGTTTCCAGCGTCTACAGAGACACCAGCTTGAGCATAGGTCAGACCCGAGACTGGTTTCAGAGCTCTAGGAGCAGGGTTATGGATGCGGTTGGCGATGGCTGTTATATATACCTACCGATGAGCGATGTCCCGTCTGTATGTCTTTCCGTCAAAGGAGATTTTATCGACGCTAGCGTATGCCTTGTCGAGCGCCTCTTGCAAGGTCGGTGCATGTGCGGATACAACTAATACTCGTCCTCCGGCGGTGAGGATTTGACCTTCAGATGCTGTTGTTCCAGCATGGAAGACCACCGCAGCTGTTTGAGATGAGAGGATGAATGAGGAGACCTTGGAGGGATGACCCACCAGACGAAGCATTTGTCAAGTCGATGACTTGCCCTTTGTGTATGAGCCGGGAGATCCTTCAGATGCGAGGACCACAGAGACGGCATAGCCCGGTCGAATAGATAGTTGTACCGAGTCGAGACGGTGTTCTGCGCAAAGGCCTATTGGCAGATCCCTTTAGCATAGTAGGAGACGAGAAGGAGTGATGTGCACCAAAAGAATAGCGGCTAAATCGCAGTCGTCAGACAGCAGTAACATCAACGCCTCTGTCTCGGGATCGCCAAAGCGGACGTTGTATTCCAAAACCTTTGGGCCATCGGACGTCAACATGAACCCCGTAAACAACATGCCAACGAATGGGAAGCCTAGGTTGAGTGAGCGTCGGTCAACGTTTGCGGGGCGAGATACAACACCGTCTCGCCGCATTCCGTTCGAGTGTTGGCCGTAAACGACTGGGAGAGAATTTGGGACATGATAGGCAGGAGTGGCGACTGGTGCAGGAGCGTAGGCACCCCATTCCGCCCGTATTGGGACCAACATCTCCATCGCCGATGCGTTTGTGGTCTTGGGCCGCCGGTAGAGGAAAGATCGAGTATCCATCAGAGAATGCAAGGACTGAGATCTCGGACCCAAACGAGTAGCTCCTCGATTACAACTTCGTCTCCTGTTACGATGGTCAGAAATAACTTTATTATGCCGCTTATGGCCATACCAGCGCTACCAAACACACTCTCGAGCATGATGTCCTTCAGACCCTTTACTGCCTCATCGACCGTCTCCGGGATCAGCACACCTTTGCCTGC
>JARIHP010000285.1:0-25894 GCA_029282125.1 Mycena amicta | reverse complement strand
TCAGTCACTTCGAACGGCGGCTTGTCCACGTCTTCCGCAGAGTCAGTCTTCAAACAGAGAAAGGATAAGGACGCACTGCGCTGTGGGTTCGCATACGTATCATGTAGCTTGAACGACACCCGCTTTATGAAATGGCTCAAGTCGTCCGCCCCACCGACCATAGTGCTGTCCTTGTCCTGGTCAGACGCTGTGGCTGCGCTGCGAACGGCGACCGTCCAAGTGTGGGTGTGGTCTGGCGCCGTCGATGCGAGCTGCTCGCGTTGCTTGGGTGTCAGAACAGACGCGACGTTGCCATAGATGATGGGACGGTAGATGCTGAGGGTCTGGTCCAGTGAGACGATGTAATGGAGAACAAGTGAATGCCGACCTTGTCCCGTTCGCGTGGAGTTGACATGGCGGGCTATGAAAGCAAAAGGCAAGCCAAGACGCGTCACGGTCACGAGCCCGACTCTGGGAGAGAAGCAGATAATAAATAGATTACATACAGTAACAAAGAGTCTACAACAAGGAATCGTGGATAGTCCCAAGATGTACGTCCACGCCATCCTCTTGTAATTTTCTATAACGAGAAAGAGTCGACTCAGGGATTTGCAAAGCCGCAAATTGGCTCAGCTTTACGACAACGCTGAGGGATTGTAGCCGCTGTACACCCCCCGCCTTGGATAACACGTTCCTGTCCGCTGCCCCTTGAGCGACGAGGTCGAGGACCATGAGCAGCGGATTCTGGTTGGCAATTGTGAGCTCGTCGTATCCAATCGCGAGCTTCTGCAGACGAGGTAAAAACGTGTCCCTCGTCGACAGGCCACTGAAAAACGCCTGGGCGAACGGGAGGGTGGGACACGACAGGTTCAGATCCTCCAGGTATCGCAACGAAGGCAAGATCTCCTTGCATACGTCGATGCACTCGTGGGGGAACCCGACGAGGTTAACCTGCATCGTTTTGAGCGGAGGCAACCCCGAGCGCTTCATAAACGAGCGCAGTGTCCGCTCCTCCAGTTCCTCCGTCTTAAGCGTCTCGAGCTTCGGCAGCGTAAGGAAGTGCAGAAGGTGTGGGGTGTCGTGACGGTCCAAGCGTTCCTGCTCCATTACGATGAGGCGCTGAAGATTCGGATGCGTGAGCCGCTCGCGGTTTGGATCGCGGTTGTCCTCGACACCGAGTGTGACGTCGAGGGAAGTAAGGCTGGGGATAAGGCGCAGGACTTCGAGGACCTCGTCTACGAAATAATCGTAGCACTGAAACTCGGTGAGTTGCTGCCACGGGAGAGTGATGGCGGTGGGGAGAATTTGGTCGACATGGACTTTGACCAACTTCGAGGTGTTTACGAAGACGTTTTTGAGCTCGACGGGTTCCGCGTAGATTTCGTCTTCCTCGTCCTCCACCGTGATCTCCAGCTCTTGCAGCTGATCCATCTCGAGTGAGTATGGCTGCAGTAGCAAGAGGTTCCGTGCCGTGAGGTCAATGAACAAGGAAGAGATGTTTGGTGAGTATCTTTGGAAGCTCGCCATGAATTTGAGGAGATCGACCTGCCCCAAGTCGCCACCAATGACGACCTTCAGCGGTGTTCCACGGCGTGAGCGGAACCATGCCTCCATAAGCTCGACGAGCTCCTGGTCATCCCATTCACCAAGAGAAAGTCTGAACGACTTCCACAGCGCAGGTGTGGCCGCCGCGATATGCGCCCACCTCTTGCAAACTCGCGTAAGGAGTAAGGGCGCATCGTGCAGGTCGACCCAGGCGTCCTCTGGAAGGCAGTGGACGAATATCTCCGACATGAGTTCGGGAGGGAGCGTCAAGATAGGGTACACAGCGACCCGCGTAAGCTCGGACAGCAGAGAGATTCGTGCGGCTTCCAGCTCGTCAAGGAACCGCTTTTGAAGAGCGATTTGGAGGGTTACCTCCTCGATTTTGGCACGGAGGGCGGCGGTGGACATGGACGTAGAGGTCAGCCTTGTGTCTCAGTCTTGTGACATGTCACGAATAGACTCAACGCTGCCGGCCCAAAATGGAAATTAACTCTTTGGGCCAATTACTTATTGTTACACGTACCATGCGATATCGAAACGATGCTGTGTCTGGCCTGAGACTAACCGTGGGCCGATATGACTTTCAGAAGAAAAAAGCAGCGTCGCCAGCAAACCTTTCGAGGATCTTCGATACGAATTTCAGAGGAAACTGTAGACAAAGCGTCGAGAACTTTCCGATGATTTTGCCGCCCTGGTCTGGAGAGCGTCAGGGCTATGCCCTCTTCGCACCGAGGTATTCAGGCGCCCGATTCGAATAAGTTGAGCGTTGAGCGCGTAGACGTAGAGATAACGTGAATGTCGAGATGGAGGTTGAATAGAACACTAATAGAGCTTGAAAGCGGTGATACTAGTAGTTGATCGACTTGCCGACAATCTGCTCGCTTTGCTATCCTTATCTGCAAGTTCATTGATTCAATCCCATCCCGCCTACGAACTCCGATCTACTCAAGGTCCATGCGTAACAACTCCTGCCAGTCGGGAAGTCCAAAGTACGATGGCAATTTCTCCCAGCATGCCTTTCGAGCCTCTTCGTGCACCTTTCTCGCCACTATTCTGCAAGCAACACAAATTTCGCTGTCCCACTCCTCTTCCCACTTATTCAAAACTCCGATGACTACCGTGGGTCGTGCCGCCCAGGCCACCACCAAGTCCTTCTGGCTAGACGCGCATACACTCTCTTGCGTGCAATCCTCGCAAGGAATATACTGTCCAGGCTCGAGCCATTTCAACGGTGTTTTGGTGTATGATTGGGTGAGTTCGACGTATCCTGTCAAGCAAGCAAGTTGGTCTACGATGCTGAGTTTTGAGACGTGCTCGTTGAGAACCTGCGTGGAAGCGAATGTGAGCCAGGAAAAAAGATGGAAGGAAAACAGTAGCTTTACTGACCCCAGGAATAGTATCATCCGCGCAGCGCGCGATATCAAAGAAGGCGGTGGGAAGGACGGAATAGAGGCCGACTTCTCTCGCCAAGTTGGCGACTTGCACTTTCACGTCAGTGCTAGACCTTGAAGCCTCATCGGGAACATCGAAGTTGGTCCACTCGTGACACACGACCTCGTACTCGCCCAGTGTGGCAGGAAACTCGCCCTTCAACCGTCGGATGCATTCCTCCCGAAACGGTCGGATATCATACTTTTTGCTGAGGCGCAGGACCCCGGCTATTTGCTCAAGGGTCGGGTCATCTGGATCAAAGCATCTGAGTCCGTCAGCATGACAAGTACTTATTATAATGGAAGTGGAACGCTTACTGTTTCGGGTACATCGCGTCGAGAAGATGTTTCCAGTCCTCGCTCTTGTCTCCAGGGAGGACGACTACGGGAGAATTATCCACCAAGGGCTCATCAGCTGGGAGCGGCAGCGAGAACATGTCCCGAAATACTGTCGAGTGCATGGCAAGAATGCTTTGTGTCACTCGGAATTGCGTAGATTCGACCTGCAAGATGATGTTCCCATCGTCCAGCCAGCAGTCAACAGATCTTGTCAGCGGAGGAGTGTCGGCAAGGTCTGACTCTTGTCTGGGGCGTTTTGCAGGGCGCTCGTCTGTCGACATCGCGGTCAAAAGCCAAGGGGCAGTGTCACGCGTCCGTGACTCTCTGAATCGCTCTAAATATGTCGACATGCACTCTACTAGCCTCCAAGCTACTGATAATGCCCATGGGATATAAACTCCCCTAATTCTCTGAGGATCGAATGTTCCAACAACGAATCAAGAAAGGTAGCATACATTCATTCCATTCATTCACATTCACCGAAAGCCAACAAAGAAAGTATTCGTGTAGCGGTTTACGAGGGCGTGAATTTGAGCCCGTCGAGCTGGGCAGCGAAAGCCGACGCTGCCTGGACGCCAGCCGCATGGATGTCGTGCGTCGCGCCCGCAGTGCACTGGCCACCAAAGCCCAGCGCGAACGCGACGTTGCAGTTAGGCCTGAAGCGATAAGAAAAACCGTTCCAAGACTCGGAGTCGACGACTCACTTGGCGCTACCGCGGCCACATCCACCCGAACCGTTGGTCTGCGCAACAGCAGGGCCCGCGCATTTTCCCGACGAGAATCCACAGCATCCCTGCTGGCATTGCGAGTCCGAGGTGCACGTCTCAAAGACGGTCTTCTTGCTCTTCTGTTTCGCAGCGAGCGAGGCGACGGACTGGCCCTTGGCGCTGCCCGAAACAGGCTTCGCCTTGGGTTTCGCCGCAGGCTTCTTCGCTTTGGGTTTGGCTTTCGCGGCAGGCTTCTTGGCCGCAGGCGCTTTGGCCTTTGCTTTAATCGGAGTGAAGGGTAGTCCATCGAGGTTGGCGGTGAACTTTGCTGCAGACTGGATGGCTGCGTTCGACAGGTCGCCGTTGACGGCACCGGCAACGCACTCGGAGAGTTTGAGCGCTTTGGCGACGTTGCAGTTGGGGTGTGCGCTGCCGAAACCACAGCCGCCGTCGCGAGTCTGTGCGATACCGGGGCCAGCGCATTTACCGGTCTTGAATGCGCAGCAGCCTTGTTGGCAGTCCGAATCCTTCTTGCAGGGGCCTGTCACAAACTGGTTGCCGCGGCGCTGCTCAGCGAAACGGGAGGGAAGATCGTGAGCCTGGATGCCGATGGCGACTAAGGAGCAGTCCGAATCAGGAAACGCGAGCTGGAGGAGAAGACGGGCGTACAGAGGGTGATCGCGACGAGGGTTGTAGAGAATTTCATGATTGGTTGGCGTTGGAGGTGAAGATGAAAGGAAGTGAGCGACGAGGAACAAATGAAAAGGACAACGCAGTTGTCGACGAAGAGGAGGAAAAAGGTGGGCAGAGAACGAGGAGAAAGTTGGGCCTGGAGGCACACATGGTTCGTCTAGACCTTTTATATGTTTTTGGTCCGCAGGTTAACCGTGGTGAAACGTAGGGATTTGCTGATGTGGCCATTTGTCGCAACGGCCATATGGCCATACTGCAGGGAAGCTACGGGACACGGCAGAAGGCTAGCGCTCAGGCACAAGGCGTCAGAACCGCAAACTGCATGCAAGTACGTGTGGGCGGAGGTACAAGTTGCGGACAAGTTGCGGAAGGAGGGAACAGGGCTAGCCGCCGATCAGCCCATCAAGACGCGAATCATCTTGGCACAACCACTCACCGCCTTTGGCGGAGCAGCCGTTTCTTGAGATTCGTTGATTTGGTTTCGAAGCTGAGGACTGGAGACCTTTCGCTCAGCAAGACACCCCACGAATCCTCAACCCAAAATCCTCAAGCCAAGCTTTCTATTGACGCTGGGTCTCTGACTCCCACCCGAACTGCCACACACTCGTATCAAACGAAGGTTGCAGCTCTTGTTTGTTACATCTGCTACACCCGCTACACACTGGCACAGCTCAGCCTGCACTAGTCATCTCAGATACTCGTCTACGTCAAGCATAAAGATTATCTATCCAAGGTTGAATCTAGCCGCTAACAGTCCAAAAAAAACTTGGAACGGCAATTCTTCCTGGGTCTTCAAAAGCCGCCCAGGTATAATCCCAACCTCAAACTATATAAAAAATCCGTGCATGCTTTCAAGCTTCGTCTTTGCTAATAGCTTCTGGCAAGGACTAGAACATTTGCCTACGAGACCTGGCCAACTTGAACCACCAGACGGGAGGCGCACGGTCGGAGGCCGTCTGTCCACATCAGGCAACGGTCGACCAACAACCATCCCCGCTTCCTCTTTCGCGGAGGTTACGGAGCAAGGGTCTGTCTGGAGATTAGCATGTCGTACACACTTTCTCAAGGGCTCCGTCACGGTTCATGGACTGCGACCGCGAACCCGTGTTATCGCCCAACGCGTAAGGAAGGCGCTTCCGGCCATCGTAAGTTTACAGTCTTGGTGACTACGGGGCGGCTTTGATGGTTGCTGAAGCGCTACATAGCCAGCTCAGCAATTGCAGTACAACAACTCTTATGGACGCGTTGTCGGCTGAATGGAACCCGGTGAGAGGCGAAGCTCGTGCGCGTGTCCCAACCCCGGCCCGAGTATGGCGGCCGAGTCCCTCCTGTGTCACTGTCAGCCTGAACCAACGTACGGTGTTCTCGGGACGCGTCCAAGTGGATTTTCCGTTTAGACTTGGCGTGATAGGACGTCTATGTACCGGTGTCCGCTGTTTGTGGTGCACACTGTTAATGGACTTTGTGGGTGGGTTGGCAACGGGGATCATGGCCTCGGCATCACGGCTTTCAACTTTTGTATGCGGGGTCTGTTCAATCGGCAAGAGACGACCACTATTGTATGAATATTTTCCGGTTTTGAGAGGCGGAATTCGGAGGCGAGCGGCAGACAGCAGCTGAGGCAAGTCCATTACCAACAAAGAGGATTTTTGCCATCAAACACGGAACTAAGCTGCCGAAAGGAAAGCCAGAATAGTGGGTTCCCGAGGTGACCGACGTCGACGTGCCAGTGATCTACGCGATTGCACTGTTATTTATTGGCTGGGTTGGACGCCAGCTTTCTGCTTTCTTTCCTTCATTGTACCATGTTACTCCTTGTACTCTTCCTCCTCGCCCTGGCCCTCTACTTCCTATTCGCCGATTTCATTCTCCTTCTCATCCGACAAGCCCGCTCTCCGCTCACCCAACTCTCTGGCCCCAAATGCCCGTCGTTCTTTATGGGAAACCTCATGGAGATGCACGACCAGGAGAACAACAATCTGGTGTTGGATTGGGAGAACGCGTATGGCGCGAGCTTCGTCTATCGCGGGTTCGTCGGAGGATGCAGATTGATGACCACGGACCCAGTCGCCGTCTCGCATATTCTGGGAAACGCATACGACTACCCGAAGCCGGACTTTGTGCGGGATAGTCTGGCGACCATGGCCGCAGGCAGAGAAGGCCTGCTGACTGTCGAGGGCGAGCAGCACAGGAGACAGGTCCGTGAGACTGCTTCGCACGACTTTCCTGATTCGATTTCACCGAACAGCGCAAAATCCTTGCTCCTGCATTCACTGCAGCTCATATCAAGTCCCTCACGCCAATATTCTGGGAAAAGGCGGGCATTCTGCGCGAGAAATGGCTGGGAGCGGCAGATGTTGCCACGACCGCTGGATACGCCCGAGTCGACGCACTCGCATGGCTCGGACGCGCAACCCTCGACGCCATTGGCGTTGCTGGCTTCGGGTACCACTTCAATAGCCTCAGTGCGACAGAGGGCGATGGACACGACGATGAGTTGGCAAAGGCGTTTGCAGACATCTTCTCAACCGCCCGCAAATTCCGTGTCATGACGATTCTGCAAGTGTGGTTCCCCCTCCTGCGACGATTCGTGAGTTGACTTTGCTCTCTCTCTCAATTCGAAAACTCATGAGTACAGCGACGGAATAACGCTGTCATGGCCCGTGCGACCGAAACAATGCGGCGGATTGGGATGGGCTTGATTGAGGAACGGAGACTAGCAGTGGAGGAAAACAGCGCCGTGCGCTGCTGGAGAAGGGCGTCATTGACGGCGACAAGACGGTGCTGGGGCGAGATCTGTTGAGCGTGTTGAGTGCGTGCTATGTTCATCTGTTTTTCATTCCGGCCAACTAAGTCGCTATCTAGTCCGCTCGAACCTCTCCACCGCTCCAGGACCCAACACGACGATGTCCGTCGAAGAGGTTCTGTGCCAAATCTCAACGTTTATCGCTGCCGGACACGAGACCACTGCTTCTGCGCTTACCTGGGCTTTGTATGCGCTCGTGCAGAACCCGGAAGTGCAACGGCGCTTACGGACGAGTTTGCGAGAGCTCGAGAGCGACTTGCAAAAGACACATCCAGACGTAGACGCGGAAGAGTTCCAGCGCCTGTTGACAGACGCATTATCCAAACACACATACCTCGAGTGGGTGTTGCGGGAGGTCATGCGTCTGCATGCACCAGTAACGAGCACAATGCGTGTGTGCATGCTGGACGAGGATGCCATCCCCGTCTCGGCTGTCGACCCATCGTCATTCTACTCCGCCTCCCCTTCATCACCGCCGCACTCCCCTACCCTCAAACCGCCACCCGCCCCGCCGCCCTGTCGCGACCGCCAAGGACGCGTATTGACCTCCATCCGCGTCAAGAAGGGCGACATCATCACTGTCCCGATCCAGGCTATCAACAAGAGCAAGGCCATCTGGGGAGACGATGCTTGGGAGTTCAGACCAGAGCGTTGGAGTGAGGAGGCGGCGGCGGCGGAGGAAGTGTTGTGGGGTACAGAAAAGTCCACAGGGTCGCCACATAAACGTGGACGCAAGTCTATACCAGGCCTGTGGGCCAACACGCTCACGTTCCTCAACGGCAATGGCGGCTCCCTTGAGGGAAATCGGGCATGTATCGGCTGGAGGTTTGCATTGATCGAGTGAGTTTCGCTTCCTTTATTTTTCTTCGTTTGTTGCGGACTGGTTCGCGTCCTTGGTTCAAGATTCTCTTCGCTTTCTTTTGGCCCTTGGCTCGCTTCCTCTACACGTTCGTCTCCTTTTTCTTTTCTTCTCGCGCTACCGCCTGCGTTTGCGTTTGCTCTTTAGTCTTTTGCGTTTTCACGGGGTCTTTCTTCAATGCCCGTTGACACTTAGGCTCTTTTTGCATTCGTCTGCCCTGCCTGCAGGCATCTCACCATGCGCTCCCTCGTCAGCTCCCTTTCTTCCTCTTCCTTCTCCCGCGCGCTTTGTTCTATTCTCCTGCGTCCACATCGGGCTCGTATTCGTATCGCTGACTTTCTTTTGTGTACAGGATGAAAATCATGCTCTACGTTCTCCTCAAAGACCTCGAGTTCACTATGGATCCGACGATGGTGATTGAGAAGAAAGTCAAGTGAGTATTTTCTTTCAAGCTAGTTTCTTTCCATCCTACGGCGATTCGATTCCTTTGAGCCCGTCCGCTCGGCGGGTTCTGGCACCGAGCCTAATTGCTTTGTCTGTTCCATGCTTCTGGGCTCGCTTTTTCGCGCGCATATCGCTCGATGCAATGCGGTGCTGGGAATTGGGTCAAGAAGAAGGACATCTACGAGTTGTTCGCCGCTACCGGCGCTGCTTGCTTGCATCGTTGACGTTTGCGCCTGCGTCTCCGGAGTTTGGACATGTTGGGGGGCTGGTGCTTTTAGCGTCGCGAATCCGCATCCGTGAATCGCAGCAGGCAAAGCGTAGAGCTTGCTGTCTCTCTTCGCGCTTCTATCTTCTCTTCTCTTCCTTCCCTGTCATCGTCGCGCCTCTTACACATTAACTCACGATTGTTTCTTTGTTCCGCAGTGTTGTGACACGCCCGTTCGTCAAGTCGGAGCCTGAGCTCGGGAACCAGATGCCGCTGTACATCCGGCGCAGCGCGTCGCCGACAGAGGCGGACTCGGATTCCGGTTGTCTGACGACTCTACGGTGCTGTAGAAGCGGGAGGGTGGATGACTTGACGTCTTCCGCCCCACCTCCAACTCTTCCCCGTGTCCTGCCAGCGCGACACACTCTCCCCATCGGCATGACTGGCGTCCTTTTCGCTTGCATTGTATCACAATAGATCCCACCCAGCATTTTTCGTGTACGACTACCATCTACCACTCTATTCTAGCTACACATATTTAATCGGAGGAGTGTATAGGAGACAAATGGCGAACGGCGCGTGTTTAGCGGGTTCGCATCGGGCACAGTACTGAGTCTCAGCCAGCCAAATCGAGAGTGAAACGGTAACAGGCGCAAGGAACGACGAGACGATCGTGGTTTTGAATTGGAACCCTGAGTTCAGCTTGCATTTGGTCTTGTTTCTCTTTCGGTGGGCGCTTAAGATAGGGGGATGGGAGTTGGCCGCCGCGTTTCGAGGAGGGAAAATTTTAAACGCGCGTCACGAAACTTGTTGTGCCTGGTCCAGGCCCCGCGGAACCAATCCCTCCTTAATTTTGGTTCAATTTGTTGTCCAGCCCGTGCACGAATACTCGAGACGATGCAATCTAACCATGCTAAAGTGCTTGGTCAAAGAGTCAAATAGGCTGCTGTCCTTCCAAGCGTCAAAGTGGGTTCAACTTGCCTATAGCTAGAGTTGTTACATAGGCTCCGCAAACGAAGGAGCTGGTGGACCATGGATGACGGCGTTCGTTTACATCATGATATTGCAGGGAAAAGGCTGCCGTGAATGAAATACCGGAAACGCGGCTGAGGCATCGCCAACCAAACTTACGGATTTTGTTTTTAATTTCTGTAGGCGGGGAGGGAGTGGGAAAGGCCGCGCGCCCGAAGCCCGCCCGATGCAAATTTTATTCAGTGAGGTCGGGATGCGATCGTGGACAATTGATTGTCGATGTACGGCCTTGCCTTCCTTCCCAAGTTAGCTCTTCCCGTCCCCGAGTCCCGACGACAGTCATGTACAGCCAATCACTACCGAGCCAGATTTCCTCCGCGGCGTCTCGCTGTCAACTTTTCGCTGCCTGCCAGTTCCTGTGTCTGTGCAAATCCGTCCATCATCCCAATATGCCAACCGCCAGCGCGCATATGCAGTGGTCAATCAAGCCATCTCATCTCTCTCCCGCACAGATAAATTGCATCCAGAAAGAGAGAGAGAGAGAGATGACGATTACGACTCTGGGTAACGGATACACGGAACCCGGAGCAGAATCTGGCCCGCGGTACGCGTAAAATGCACGCGTGTGTAGCGCGTTTTGATGTGCGCCATATGTTATCATATCAGCCAAAGGGCCGACGGCGTTTGCAAGGAACAACACGAAACGAATCTACGGTAGAGGTCCCTGATGCGAAGAAAAACACGGTTTTCGGAAACAAGGGAGGCCCTCCAATTCGAACAAGGGGTTCCCCTCCTTCCTCCGCCGCAAAACAAACAGATCGCGATTCAGAATAATTGCAATTGTATAAGATTACTACACTATCTTCAATTGTACAAGGTGAGCTGCTGACTCTCTTTTGGTGTGTGAGTGTGAGGAAAATAATACGTAGGCAAAATATGTAGACAAAGCGAATGCAAGAGGGGTCGGTCTAGGGAGCGGCAGGGGCGGGAAGGAACGTAGAGCTTGGGCAACTCGACTCGGGCTTCTTCAAACAAAAAATTGGTATGAGGAGAGCAAACAAACAGCGAGGTTGAGAGACGATGCGAGTAATAAATACTGGATGCGATGAGATGACCTAGAACGTAGTCCAAGCGGAAGCGAAATACAACAACGAAGAAGCGCGCGCGACAGGCTGGCTGGCAGACAGGCAGACGGCAGACGGCAGACGGCGGGCGAGATGACGAGTTCCGTGCAAGGCCATCTCCCATCACGCGTAACGTTTGTGGGCCCTGCGTACGAGAGTTGCTCACTGCTGATGCATCAGAGCTACTGGGGCGTCCCGTACGCGCTCCCAGGCGCCGAGTCGTTGCCACCGCCGTTGGGCGGTGCGCTGCTCGGAGAGTCAAAGTACGCAGTCCGACCACCGTCTTCGCGAGGACTGGGAAGATATGGCGGGCCAGGGGAAAAGTGGTTCGGGTGGCTGGCGGACATGCTGGCAGGTGCACTGAGAGGAAACGCCATAAGCGCCTCCCTGGCCTGGTGTGCCATACATGCCGCGTCCAGGCGCAGGCCCAGCACTGGCCGGGCCATAGTCCATGCCCATGCCGGGACCCATCCGCAACGACGGCACCGAGGCGCGTCCATAGCCCATGTCGTGAGGATGCGGGTATGGCGAGTGCCCAGGATGGTGGTGGTGCGGCAGCGATTGCAGGGTCATCGGGTGGTACAGTTGTAGGCTGTCGGCGCCAGGAAGGGAAGCACGTCTTGCATCGAGCAGGCCATTCAGCGACGGGCTGCGGCTTCCAGGCGGCGGGTACGGTGTGCAGTCGTTGTGGGGCCTGTGGCTGCGCGATGAGCGGGCGCCAGGATGCGACGGCGAGCCTGTAAAAGACAGACGGAATGAAAGATGAGCATGATATATTAAAAAAAAAAAAAGGTGATGGGACGACGACGACGAGGTCGAAGAGGGAGAAACTCACGTTGATCATCCAGTTGGAGACCTGGGACATGCTCAAGCCCGTCGCATGGCAGAGCTGCTTCTTCTCCTCCTCAGACGGGTACGGGTGGTCGGAGTGACGGTGAAGCCAAGCCTTGAGAAAGTCGGTGGTCTCTTTTGGGAGCTTGCCGCGTTTGCGCGGGGGACGGTCGACGAGGGTGGAGGACGGTGCCTGTGGGGAGCGGTTTGGGGGGCTGGCGGGGGGCATGGAATAGGGGGGAGAGGGATAGTCTTGGGCGGGGAAGCCCCATTCGCCTTTTATGCCGGACCTGCGATCTGCAGGGTGATGGCCCGAAATACGAGCCGAGCCTGCGAACATCTGGTGTGACATATGCGTATGCGGCGGCGCGGCGCTAAACGAAGCATGGCGTAAGCCGTCCTCGTATTTGACGGCCGGACTGGAGAGCTGCCCCGGCGTCGAGCTGGGCCGCACAATTCCAGAAGGGGAAGACGTCCAGTGGTCGGATTCCGCATATGGCGAAAGATGAGTGCTGAAGTTCGGCGAATACACAGAGCTCGACGGCGTCGTTCCGTTTGAAAGCGCACTCGACGGATACCCAGACGTCGGTGTGTCGCCATAGTTAAAGTCGGTCTGGACACTGGGCCGCTTGTCTTCTGGCGGAAAAGTGTACGAGGACAGATTCGACGGCGCGTAGTTTCGAAGATGCGGTTGCGGGTACGGGGCATGGCGGAGACTGCGCTCGGAATTGAGCATGGGCAGCGATGCACGTCGTTCGGGACGGTACGTCTCCTCGAACGTCGTGAAAATGGACGGCAGCGAGACTTTCGAGTCCTTGTCGTCGCTCTCGGGCGAATCTCCGTCCCAGTCTGGCCGCAGCTTTTTCGGCTGTGGGGAGTCGTTGGGGGTCAAGGAGCGCTTTTGCGAGAGCGAGCTGGACTCTGTGTCTGCAGATGCAGCAGAGGTAGACATGCGGCGAGTGTCGTAGTCGATATCGGGAACTCTGTTGTACGGGAATGAGCGAGTGGCACGGAGAAACAAAGCAAAGGCTGGACGCACATAAGAGTGGCGTCTGGATCTGGAGACAGGGAGTTGAGAAAGTCAATGTCCTTGTCCGTCGCGCTACAGGAAAGAGGTCTCAGTGTGAGGATAGCGAAGGCCCGATGCGGCGTACAGCGCGTACTGGAGTTGGGCAACGTTGTAGGAATTGAGCTGGTCGCCGGGGTGGATGTCGAGCATGGGGGCGGAATGGTCCAGAGGGTCGCAGGCCGGCTATTTAAACCAACCAGATAAATCCCCCCGAATAGGGATCCTGCAATTAATTCCATCAGGAACCACGATCTCATCAACTCCCAAAATGGCTATATTCGAACTCGACAAACTTAGCCAGTCAAACCGAACCGAACCGACCCACCCAGCCCGTCTAGCACCTCGCGAGTCTTTCGTCGTTCGCGCTCAGTCACCCCGACCCCATCAAGCACCCGTACGCAGCATGCACCCATAACCAGTCCCCGATATGCAAGCCGCCCAATGTACACACTGTCCGGCAGACTCCGTCGGAATCGTCCATCCAGCTCTGCCCAAGCTGCCCCGTCCGCCTTTTCGTCCACAATCAGTGGCAAATACCACCCCAGCGTGCATGGATTCATGCTGCAAGATAAATTATCATCAGCAAGCAACCCCTAGCCGGCCCCAAAATCAATTCGAAAATCACCCACCGAAAATCAAGCGCCTCGACCGACGGCAATCCACGCACGACCCTGATGATGTCTTTCGTTGCCTGCAAATCGTGAGCAACGCGTACAACGCAAAAACAAACACCCGCACCTTTAACCGCGCCCCTACGACGCTCAGCTTCCGCAATCGGGAAAGACCAGCCAGACCGGCAATATCCTCCAAAAAGTTGTAGTTGAGATTGAGGGCGCGTAGGTTGGGTACGAGCGTCGCGAGTCCAACGGGCAGCTTGGTCATACCACACCGCGCGACCTCTAGATAGACCAGATTGTAGCAGGTCCCGGCCAGGAACCCGCCGGGCAGTGCATTGCCTTAATGAAATTAGCGAAAAATTTCAAAACGCGGAAACGAAGCGACCACACACCACTGAGGTACAGTCGCTTGGCATCCCGCACCGCCCCGACGTCCAAACGCAATGCGCCTCCACGCTGACTGCGAACACTCAGGTTCTCCAGATGCGAAAGCGGTCCACCAATGCGTCCCTCGCGTCCTGCTGTCCGCCCAACAGTCCCAGTGCCTTGAGCCCCGCCGCCGCCGCCATACAACTCGTCTCCTGCCAGGCTGTTCCCGTCGACATACAACGTCCGCAAACCCCCGAGCCACTCGACTCGCAAAGCCGTCAGCCGGTTCGCCGACATTCGCAGGACCCTCAACCGCCCCATCGCCCCGCCCGCGTCCAACTCTGTCAGCTCGTTGTCGTCCATGTTCAGCACCACCAGCGCCTGCAACCGCGACAGCCCAGTGACGCTGCGGATCCGATTTCGACTGATATCCAACACCTCCAGCCTCGTCCATCGACACCGCGCAATATCCAGCTCCCGCAACGCATTCCCCGCCAGACTCAGCTTCACCAGCCCATCCAACGCCTCAAGCCCGTCGAGGTCGCGCACTTGGTTGGCATCTGCCCGTAGCTCGCGCAAATGTCGCAAACACGACAGCTCTAAAAATCAAAAGTCAAGAGTAAGTTTAGGAGACGACCGCGGGACCAAAGAACACGACAGGATTTTGGCAGGCAGGTAGACAACTCACGTCGTAGCGAGTCGACCTCGTTCCGGCTGATATCCAAATTTTCGAGGTTGAGCAGGTGGCTGTACGACGTCACTCCCGTCAACCTAAAAACGGTAATCCCGTTAGCCTCGATTTTGTTTTTCCGGAATGCACAAGAGAGGGGGTAGACGGTGGCCACCACTAAAAAACGTGCGTGGCGCGAACCGATCCAGTTGCGCACATAAAGCGTTTAACGGCGAAATGACGTCGATCGCGACAACCGACATAAATGAAAGGGTCTACCCACCTATTTGACGCGACAGAAAGTGTCCGTACCCCGCCCGGTACCCCGCTGAGCCAAGCAAGCTGATTCCCATTCCTATCAAGTGCGTTAGTGCGCAAGAAGGAAACACGCAAACACAAGAGCCGAGCGCAGATAGTAGTCTGGCCGAAAAAAGAAATGAATGCAACGCACAGGTTGAGCGCGTCCAACGCGGGGACAAACTCCTTTAACCTTGCAACGCTCTCCAGCCGGCGTTCCGCCAGATCCACCGTCCCCAACGTGTCCCAATGCGGCTCGAATGGCTCTACATCGGTGAGAACCTCGACGAGCCGGTCATGTGCGACCGCAAATGAACACTCGGTAAGAAAAGTCCCGTTACGCTGAGCATGCGTTCTTGAAAAGACTCGTCTCGGGGTTGATGTCGACGCGACCGATGCAGAGGCGTTCACAGATATCGACGCAAAGCTTCCTCCGGAACCCGAACCTGAGCCCGACCCACTGGCACTGGCACGCGGAGCAGCAGCCGCCTTGGTCGGTGTATCCGAGTCGAGGTCGTCCGACTCGTCCGCCTGGGCAAACATCTCCGTAATACGTTTTGACCGCGCAGACGGCTGCAGCTGCACGTCCAGCCCCCGAATCGGCCCATCCCGCTTTCCGTCCGAAAAGCTCACCGATCGCCTATGTGCACGCTTCGGCGTCTTGTATCGTGCCCGGATGGGATCGTTGACCTCAGAAGATGACGGCCCGCTCTTCATCGCTGACTTTGCTGGGGTCTTGGTCGCAGACGGCGGTGGTGTTGTGAACGTCGTGACCACTATCGGCGGAGGCAAAAACCGCCCGGTGACCGATTCTTCTTCCGCCGGAGCTTGTTGTTGCTGCGTATCGAGATCGTCCTCGTCTTGCTCAGACTCGGATTCGGACTGGAATTCGGAGGAGGGCAATACCGAGTGGTCCAACTCCTCCCCTTGGCCCGTCACAACCGCGTCGTTCGCCGCCTCCGAGTCCGTCGTAATGTCCCCGTCCATCTCATCCGTGTCCACTCCCGTCATGACCGCCACAACCCCACCAGACGCGTCCGTCGAGAAACTCGTCAACGCAACCTCCTCCTCATCTTCCGTCGGGACATCCGACGGCTCCCTCTCCGCTTCTGCTCCCCTCCCCGAATCGTCTCTCAGACTCTCTATATCCCCAAAAGGATCCTCGCTAACCTCCTCTCTCTCGATCTGCACATTCCGCACCCACTTCATCATCACCTTGTCGAACAACATATCTCCCATCCGTTCGGGCAACACTGGGAGATCCCCTGGTGCAATAGTCCGCAGCTGGGCTGGACCGGGATGCTTCACGTAGCTCCCCGCAGTCAGGGTGGTCCCTGAGGCCGTGCTGCTTGAAACGAAACGATTAAGATCCTCGTTCGGCCCAGGTCGGAGTGTCGAGCTAGGATGAGCCGGGGCAGGGGCTGGCGCTGGCGCAGGAACGGGCATTGATGGACCTAGCAATGCGGGGTTGGCGATGATCGTAACTGGTTGGCTGGGAACGAAAGCCGCCTGGCGCCGCCGGGTAATGGAGAGCATGGACATGTCCGCCGCGAGCTCGCTATCCCGATGCGGCTGTGGAGATCTTCGTGGGCTTGCCCGGGTTCTCGCAGAGCCCGAAGAGGAAGGACGGCGTTGATGTCGTGGAGTTTCGCGGAGATTCTCCTTGTCGTGATCTTGGATCGAAATAGTGGGAGGGGGAATATGTGTAAACGACATATCGTCGTCGAAATGAGCCGTAACATGGGACATCTCGCTATCGCCAGAGAATATCCGCTTGTTTCCTTTCATGTCGCTCTTGATTTGGGCCATTAGGGCTGCAGCCTGTTGGCGAATGGTCGAAGATGAGTAGGGCGCGCTGCCATTAGAGGTCAGCGTCCCCCCAGATGATGAAGCAGTTTTGTCTTTGGGTACATTCAATAAAGATGATCGTCGTAATTGTTCTGTCGTGAGGGTTTAGCGAATTGCTCAAGTGACAGTCACGACGTACCAAAAGCACTGGATTTATTAGAGGCTTCTCCGCCGCTCGGACTCTGGTCTGCGCTGGCGACCGTTGAAATTGTGGAGAAATCGCGAGCTTGTTTGATCTTTTCCATCAACGACTGCGATTCACCGACGTACGCCTTGCCGTAGATCTTGGGCCGGGCAATAGTGGCGTTTGCCCCGGCGCCCTCTCCATAGTCGCTCGGAGGACTGAGCTTGACGCGCTTTGTGCTCCGCAAGTCGGAAAAGCTCGCCTCGGATACCGTCGAGAGACGTGCATCGGAACGCGTTGCGGTCCCTGACGGAGTGTTGACGGCAATCGAGTCGGCCAGCGCGGAGAGATGGTCGCGGGTGAATGTGTCGTATTGGAATTGGAAGAGGCGGAGACGCGGGTCTGTTGGAGGAGCCGTATTATTCGGAGCAAATGGTGGCGTCGGGGTGCTCTGTGCTTGCGGAAGTGAAGGTTTCAGCCGCGGGGCAGAGAAGGTGAATTTGCAGTCGAGACTGGCTCTGCGTCCGTGGAAGGAAACCATATCTGGCAAGTCGGTTTCGAGGATCTCGTCGCTGGCCTCGGGAACCGGTGGCATTGGCATGGGCGGAAGAGGAGGCGTTGGCGGCTCAAACATTCGCTCGAGTGGGAGCGGACTGAAGAAGTCCTTTATGCGACTGCGCCCGGGTGTCTTTGGGAGCACTTGTGCGGGTGGAATATCCTCCCTGACGAGGAATGTACCGACTGCTTGGAATGAGGTGGGTGTATGGATGTGGCTTGGTAGAGGCTCTGTGAGAGAGACGGAGGATAGGTTGTTGTTGTCGTCGTCATCGTCTGGATCGAGCTCGACCCATTCGTCTTGTAGCTCGTCCGTCTGCCATGCTGGGCGTTGGGCCATGTCGTCGCCGTTTAGCAGCACTGTTGATGCACAACATGTGACCGCTGCCCCTTTGTTTACTTGATCTCACTCGACCACAACAACCCACATTGGGTCCCACAAATTCGCTGAAATCGTATCTAGTGTATCTATGTGGTTCCCTCTGCGGTGTCTCGACTTGCTCGACACACAAAAAGGATACACCAACATCTGGGTCTACTGGTCGTTGCGCAACAAATTCCAATTAGAGTTGCGAGGTAGCCCATCCTACCAATAAGTTCACACAGTCTCTCTCTCAGTCGGCGTCGCTTGTACCACAAACCGGTTCAAGCCCTCTCATCGCGGCGAAAGTTGGCCGTTCTCTGCCGTTCGCCTCATTGGACTGTTAATCATCTGCATCGCCTTGACCCGCCTCTTCTAACCAGCGTTGTTTGCCTTTGCCATCTTTGTTCGTTGATCTCCTCCACATACCCCCACTCCCTGATAGTCTAAATATTGCTTCCCAATGCTAAAACTGATAGTCTCTGTCTCCGCCTTCTTGTCGGCGTCTTGGGTCACGGGCGACCCTTCATCTCAACTTGAAGAAGTCGAGAACACACTTTGTTGATTGTTCTCGCTGGGCTCTACGTATACTTACCTTCTGTTAATCATCGAGCTCAAACGCGAGCGCACTCTTCACCCTCGGGACCGGCTTCTTCTGCGATTTCGATTACAAGGTCGCACAATCCCCGGAGATTTTCCACGATCCACAATCCCTTGTATTATCTCTTCTGGCGGGGTGCATTGTCGCCAACAAGGCAAGGCCCAGGTCCTTGGTCGAAATGCAGATATCATCTGACCTCGTGCTCACACCTTTGCCGAGAGATACACTGGGGTTTGTATGCACACACCTTCGCGGAACCTAATGTCCGATCTACCGCCAGGAACACACTCCTCATCAAGGACGAGATTGGGACGAGGGTATACGCTGCGTGTGGTGGTGATAGCCAGGAACCCAAGAGGTTCTCGATCCAAGTTCCGCACTACTCGGTTTACCATCCAGCACAGATCGTTCTTGCTGGAGGCCGTACTCAATGCAGGACTGGGCGGGTTGATTATCTCGACTCGGTTTCACGGCCAAAAATCCTCTCATCCGCTTCGCTTCTGTCTCTGTCTAATCCGCCGTTCGGAGCTCGGCAGCATCCATCAATCTCCCTCTATCTTCTTTCTGTTCCAGCCTTCGATCTTACATCATCTGATGCTGCTTCGGAGGATTCAGCCACTAGGCATCTCGGAGACTGTGCATATTCTGCCGCAAGAGTCAAGAAACGAACCAGCTGTCTTGCGACGACATAAATGAAATGAACCACCGGCGCGGACCTGTCGAACTCTGTGGCGATGGTCGTCGCTCCGAGTCTGCCCAGCGCATCGCCAGTCGCTGCGAGTACCCGCAGGTTGTGTCTGCCAATGTCTGAAATGCGCTGGCTGGACACTTTCTTGATCGCCTCCACACTCACAGTGCCGACGCCCGAACTCTATTCCCCATCTTTATCTCTTTACTACTCACCCCGCCTTTCACCTTTCAATCAATCCAACGCCGCATGCAGATCTCAAAAACTTGACAAGGGCGGGATAACAACTTTCGAGGCGGTGCCTGTTGTTGCTGCTCTAGACTAGATCTCTTGCTGCCGCAATCCTCCGAAGCGTCTCCCGCCGAGGCCCAGAATTCCAAAGTCGCAGGCTAAAGAATCAAAAAAAATACCAAGCCTGCATGCATTTTCTCTGTCAAATTCTGACTGTTTGCATCCAACTCTCTCTCAATGAGACTCCGTCGGCGGCGGAAGCCATCCGTGCATACGGGCGAGAGTGCGAAAGTCTCTGCACTGCTTTGAACTCTACTGATAATCTGCAGTACCCACGCTAAGTTTACTTCCAGTGCGCATTTTTGCCTCCGCGACTCTCATCAGGCAACAAGCAACACAATCACTGTGCTTGTCTGCGGGTTCTGGGAACTCGCAACTCAAGCAGCTGCATATGGCCGTTGCGCAATTAACCAGAACCTCCATTCTTGATCTCCAACTCCCACAGCTCACACCAGTACCGGGCACAAAATATACCTCCGCCTACCAGTGCGTGCGCGTGCGCCCCCGGCTGATGCGATTCTGGCAGATTAATTCAGGCCTCGAGCACATTGAGCGCCTCTCAGACTTCCTCCTGCTCACGGAGATCAGTCCATCTACCCAGTGTCGTTTTTACCCCCGCTTAGCAAGCCGGCGGCTCAGTCGACTCTCCTCCGAGGATTAATGCGTGCTTTGGTACCACGATCGCTGGAAACCTAATAATACGGCTTTCTTTGGTTCTGGTAGACGCGCGGGCTCGTAACAGCGCTCAACGCTCAACGCTCCGCGCAAAGCAGGCATCCGAGTATGCGTATTCCGACAACTCTGGCTCCGAGCCGAGGGCGTACCTTGAATTCATTATACGACGCAGAACATCCTTCAAAGACACGGTGACCGACGACCGCTGATCCGGGGCCAAGGACGACCTCGGCTACTGTAAACTCGCTTTGACCGCTGGTCAGGAACAAGTCGTTACGATCTGCAAGCTGCTGCCGGCGGCGAGCTGCAGATAAGCCGCGTAGATAGTCGGTCAGGTACGCGTCGGCTAGCCAGATGATTATCATTATCCCACTTTTGCCAGTGTCCTCCTCTCCCATCGCTAAAATCCAAGCGCGCGCTCACCGAGGCCCAGCGCTCAGCGCTCATACTTATTCCAACCAACCAGGTCTGCGATGCTTACCTTCTGCGTGCGTCGAAATGCTGATATTAATATTTAATTCATCAGCTCGACGCCGGCATCTGCATTTGCCCTTGCCAGTGGGTCCGACGATGATTCAGCTGCAGAGCGTTGGCCATGCATCCGCCCTTCCGAATGATGAAAGGCCAAATCCAGATTACTCACATTGCATCAAACGAACGGCCCAGCCCCGACGCGTCGGTCCCGCCCGCCTCGCCTTCGCCTCGCCTTGCAGCGCCTCCTGACAGTTCAGGGTCGAACCACGACCCGACCCCGCCGCAAACGCACCCACGTAAACCATTACTTACCCAACAAACGAAATGATGAACCGACTAAACACGGCTTGCTCTTTGTCTAGCACAGCTATGAGTAAACCGTACCTGGTCGCCATCGTCGCGTCCCTGGATCAAGCCCGCGTACCAATCCCGAGCCCCGTCCCGTTATGTACGTAGTGAGCGCCGCTGGCCAGTGCAATCGTGACTAAAAAATAAAATCAAGGAGCGTTGAACCGAATCCCAAGTCTCGAACCACTTAATTATGCGCTCACTGCGGACTCGAGATCATGGAAGCAATCTTATCTACGGCGTTACAGCTCCAAATTTTAAAAAAAGCATAGCGTATCCTTGAACCGAATTGTACCTCGACTGTTCACCCGAAAACCCCGAGTCTGGTTGTTCGATCGAGTGCGCGATGCTTTCAAGCGCCGAGTCGGTCCTTCTTGCTTCCGATGCAATACTCACAGCTCCGTTTCTAACTCAGCTGGTGTCACCATTCATCCCAATCTCAATCCAAACTAGGAACGTGAGAGTGAAGATGCTGTTGTCCTCCTATATCGCCCTATCCGCAGACGGCGGAGTCGGACTCTGAGGGACCCTCCCTCGTTCTCGTCTCATCCGAAGAGAAAAAAAACCTGCCAGGCACTAGACCAAGATTAATTGGAATGCAATTATTCATCTACGCACATGCGCTTTTTGCATGTATCAGTTATGATTGGATTGCGATAATCAGAGCGAGCGCACGAGTGTTATAGCAACCCATTGGCAGAGTTACTTAAGAGTCAAACTTGAACCAAGCGTACACGCAGATTCTAGGACAATTCTAGGAGCACGAGTCACGAAAGTCTTGTCCGAGGATTCCATGTTGCCGGCAGTCGTTCAGCCAGTCTTCCTGGCACATCAGAAATAAGGAGTAGGATTGAACGTGGTGAATGCACGTTTCAGTTCATGCCTGCTCGCAAAATGACACCAGCGCCAATAGACGACTCGGAGCCCGGATGCCCCGTTTTGCAAACTGAATATGTACTGTATGTTGTATGTAGCCGTGGCAGAAGCGATGGAGCTGAGAGCCGAGCCGTACAATAATAGTTCCCAGAAGCACCTCAAGCTTGCGAATCGTCGGGCCCGAGGACCCAGAAGCGAGTGGGCGAGAGAACATAGATATTGGCAGCCGCAATTGTTGCTCCACAACTTCTTATGTTTGAGCGTTTCCAATGCTTCTAGTGCAGAGTTTAGTCTATAGAGCCCTAATAGGGCCAGTATGAGCAGGAATTTGGCTTTCATAACTTGAAGATTTGCACTCGAGCCCCAGCAATTTAAAAGCGCCGAGTTGGAGAGAGATAAGCGGTATTTGAATGGATCGCTGAGTTAGCTTGGAGAGAAAGTCAATGATTGGGTGGCTCGAGATATATTCCAGGAGTCCGTGCGCATTCGTGGATCCGGATTCTGCCGGACGAGCTATTCAGCTACTAGCTAGTGACGCGTCAAGTTGTCGTGATTGTGAACGATCTCGCAAAGCGACGTCGCTTCACCGACTTGAACTTTGGTGTGGACAGATGGTCAAGGCGGACTGCAATTTTTGATTTGGGCCCGTGAGCACATCGGAGAGCCAAGAAAAAAAAATCCGAGTTGTGGTGGAAGAGAAAAGCGCTAGTCACGCGTGACTGTGACTTCTTTCTTCTTTTCGGCGTTCATGTTGAGTCGTCGCAGCACACAAGCACCCACAACGGACGTCCTCCGACTCGGAGTCTAACGCAGTCAAACATTAATCTGCGTTATTTATCCTGCCGCCTCTTTGAGCCCGAATCCGACCAAGTTCAAAACGTATAAAAAACGTACCCAGACCCGTGATCAATCATCGAACGGAGGCATACGGGATTTGCGTCTTTCTCTCCGTCATCACCACCGTCTCGACAAAGCATGCTATAGCTATGGGTGGCTCCACAGTAACACACTATTCCCGGCCCGTCGGAACCCCTCCATTGTATTATTTGGCTTGCCTTGATGTCTCAACGTATAACGCGGTGTTAGTAGGTCTCGTCCTGACTTTGCGACCGTAGAAAGATTTCTCGGCTTACTGCCAATCTTATAATGGCCCTCTTCTGGAGACGGCGCGGTCCCAACTCACCGCACGCGGCTCATATGCGACCTGACTGCGCTTCATGACCTGGGTCCATCTACGCAACCTCGGAGTCTAGATGGTTACAAGCCGCAAGAATCTGGCCCGATTGCTCTCCGCCAGAGACAGGCCCGCTCTGCACATTTTGCGCATGGACTTTTACCCCGCGCGTTAAAACGCTCTCTCCGACCTCGGGACGAACGCTTCTTCCAGTAGATCTTGGCCGAGCGTGTGCATTTTGATCAATGGTTTGTAGTTCAGACTTGAATATTACTCTTATTCAACTGATACATACTAGCGTCCCCTTGTACAGACCCCGTTCCGCCACACCGTGACGGGAATGCGAAACGGACAGGTATTAGCGATGGCCGGCGCGGGCTAGTTTCCTAGTATTCAAGTTCAGTCCGTGTCGAGAAAAGCCTGCAACTCGATGGCATGTTGAGCCGAAGAAGACTCGGAAATTGGGGAAACGGAAATTGACTGCGCGTAGTATCGCCCTAGTTTATCGCTGGGCTTTCTCGATAAACATCCCGGCTGAATAAAACGAGCTCGGGATACTTACTAGCAGCAAGCAAATGTATTTTTCCCGTCATCTCTAAAGCTAGATCAACTCGGAGCTCAGGCTTGAGTCAGTAAGCCAGCGACTCGGAGATTTCATACTGAGAGTGCACAACTTGGAATTCGTGTGGGTGGCAAGTTGCGAATCGGTGAATGCGGAGCGTTCGGTCGTCGTTGCTCTGGCCCACGCGGCGGTTCTTGACAAGTTGTGGAGAGAGAAATTGTTTGCCTTTGAGAATAAATGCGGACCTTGTACAGTGATATCCTCTTTTTTTTGTGTTCTCTAGTTAAATGAGGGTTACGGCTGCAGATGGCGCTGCTTGTGAGCGCTTGAGATTTGATTTCTTTTCTTCACGCGGTGTACACGTCACAGTCACGTCACGTCACGATGCTTTCTTTTTTTTTTTTTTTTTTTTTTTTTTTTTTTTTTTTTTTTTTTTGTTTGTGGTGTGATAGCAGGCCATCCAAGATACCTTGCGGTATTCCCCTACTGGTTTCGGCAATTGCCTCCGCTCGGGCCGACATTGGTCGTTCGGGAATGAACCCCACAAGAGGGTGACGTAGGAATTGGAACCTCGTCATGACAGGAAGGAATACACACTCAACAGGAAGAAAATGCTTTTAGGCAGACCATATGTCCAATTAAGGACGGTACTGTGGGGCTCGGCCGACAACGGCAATACCCACTAAAACTCCCTAGTAGTTTTTACGGGACTTAAACCCGCGGCCGTCAGAAATTATCTTGGACGGCGGCCAGCGTTAGCTGATCCGGATCAAACGGCACATCTACCGAAACCGTTATATCCCACACTGGTTACCCTTTTGCGGGATCGAACCCCTTCCAGGACCCGCGATCTCCAAAACTAATTAGAGATCAGGGACGATGATGGCGGTAACCACTACTCCATCCGTCCCCCTGACACGATGCTTTCTTGGTTTCCCCAGACTTCGGAAACGAAGAAAGTGTCTCCGGAGGAACATCCAGATATCCCTCCACACGACCAGATACTCGCTGCCATATTCAATGCTCAAAATGAGCATACTGGTACGTGTTTCACTAGCAAAAACTTTCAGCTTGTCGTTGTGCTCACTCTGGCCAATTAAAGACTCGGATGCAAACCGTCCAGCCGCGGACCCGCATACTATCGCTGTGTACGATCCATTCGACGGGTCTCTTCTGGGAACCGTCTCTCCTCAACGACGGCGACGACGACCTGCACCCAGACCCGAATGAATCCACTGGCACCAGCGCCAAGACCGAGGAACTCTGGAACCATCTTTCTCTAGTTGTGGAGATGCAGAACCAAATATCACGCATGCACCTAGACATGGAAGAAGTTGGCTTGACGGACTCCAAGGCGGCCAGGGGGAAGACAAGATCGCGCGCTACGAGCGTCAGCCGTGTTATTATCGAAGATGATGTCGAGGGCGAAGACGGTCGACACGATGAGGAGGCTGAGCGGAGCAAAGCTAGGGAAGAGCAATTTCTGAAACTCTCTGGCCAGTTTCGCGGGAGGAAACAAGCTATCGATGAGATTATGACAAAGGTTCGTTCGCAAACGCGTTTTCTTCTTTCTTTCTTTCTGAACACTGAGATTGAAGTAGTTGGATTCCTCTGTCGCGGGCAGTGACCGACTTCATGCTCTCCAAGCACCAAAGCTCGAATTTCCGAATCCTGCGCCTCGACAAGATTCCGTCCCTGTTACGAGCACTGCTACGTATACGGACTCTCTCGCCAGTTCCCGTGTTCACTGGCACAGACCCGCGTTCCGGATCCTCCACGGTGCCCCAATCGAGGAAAGCCTCGGCGTCTTCTTGCACCTCACCTGAGACATGTTGGCGAGCAGGAAACACCCCAGTTTGTTGAAAGCCCTCTTTCTATAATTCAAGTTCTGCCTCCGTGATTCCTCCTGGATCCTTAGTTCATGTACACTGATTCACTCTGCCATGTATCGAGCGAATGTTTATGTTGCAGTCCTTGAAGCTGAATTGCCTCGCAACGCAACGTAACAAATATATCGAGTCGATTCAGCCGATTCAGTCTCAAGTCTACATATATCTGACTACAAGGAATGCAAGTGTGGCCATGCCAGTGGTACCATAACGTTTGCCTGT
Source organism: Mycena amicta (assembly GCA_029282125.1). Taxonomy (NCBI): domain Eukaryota; kingdom Fungi; phylum Basidiomycota; class Agaricomycetes; order Agaricales; family Mycenaceae; genus Mycena; species Mycena amicta. The sequence continues at coordinate 250 of JARIHP010000285.1, read as the reverse complement.
GCGTGTTGCTGCTATCGTTGTTCGTTGTTCCGATGCGCATAAGGTAACCCTCCCACAGGCGCCATCGACGTGGGAGGCCGAGAGGCCAAAGGATGAGTGCGATATCTATGTTTGTTCTGTGGAGTGCGGAGTGTGTGTGTTTGTATGTACGATGTGATTGATGCTGGAGAGAGTGGAAGAAGAGAAGGACGTATGCAAACAGAAACAGAAAGGGATGCCAATGCAGGATGGATGATATGTCTAAGTGGAT
>JARIHP010000284.1:0-26012 GCA_029282125.1 Mycena amicta | reverse complement strand
CAAATCAGCTCGCTTATGTTATGGGCGTGTGGGCGCTCGGGGCTGTTGCAGGTACGCGTCTCGTCGAGGGTTGAATGAACCTGCCGATTGTTAACGCTGTGTAGGACCTATCAGCGGGCCGGTCGCAGGCGGATTTGCGGCACAAGCCAAGTCATGGCGCTGGCCAATGATGGAACTTTTGTGGATCACCTCATTTGCGGTCATCTTCTTGTCGCTTTTGCTGCCAGAGACCTATGAGCCAACGATCCTTCTCCGTCGCGCGCGTCGTCTTCGTAAACTGACCGGCAATCCCGAGCTTCGCACTGCGGTGGAGCGCGAAGAAGAGTCAAAAAACGCCAAAGATATCGCCTACGAAGCTCTCGTTCGACCCTTGATTTTGTCCACGGAGCCTGCGCTCGCTTTCGCAAGCATCTATCTCGGCTTTGTTTGTGAGTCGAGCCGTTATCTTGGCCGTTAACGGGAAGCTAATCACTCGTCCCAGATGGCCTCTTCTACCTCTGGTTTGAAGCGTTCCCGGTCTCATTTGGGGGCATATATCACTTCAACCAAGGAGTCGGCAACCTCCCTTACCTCGCGTTCATCGTCACCGGCAACTGACAGTGAGTTGCTCGCGCCCAGCCCTGGAAGCGTTTCCGAGCTAACCAATCCACAGTACGCAGCCTATTGCTTGTACCAAAAGTACCACATTGCACCCCGATTTTTGCGCGAAGCCGCCAACGTTGAAGTCGCACCCGAAATCCGACCTCGAGATTGGGCTCATAGGCAGCATCTTCATCCCCACCAGCATCCTGATCTTCGGGTTTGCATCCAGGGCGTCCGTCCACTGGATAGTTGCTGTTATCGGCGCCTCCCTCTACTTGCCGGGCGTTTTCCTCATCTTCCAGAGCATCCTCATGTACATCAGTACGGCGTATCCAGCTCACGCCGCGAGTGTGCTCGCAGGAAACGACCTCCTTCGGTCAACAATCGCGAGCGTCTTCCCGTCAGTACCTTATGTCTCCTGGTTCTGTGCCTTGAAACTGATATGCTCCCCACAGACTCTTCGGACGCGCGTTCTTCGTCAATCTTGGCCTCGGACCAGGCTCTGCCCTACTAGCGGGCATCTCATTCCTCCTTATGCCAGTATACTGGCTTCTCCTCAAATACGGACACGTCCTGCGGCGGCGATCCAAATATGCCTCGAGTCCGTAGGCAACCACGGTAACGACTTGAACACTGTGCACGACATTTTGCGATGGGTCTCAGAGCGAACCCACTATCAACGAGTACGATTAGAAAGGGATGGTTGGTGTACTCCATAGAATAAATATTGTAGCGGTAACATCTGTACTTAAAAATAAACCAACTATTTCACTCGAGATCTGTTTCATGGTCCAAGGCACAAACCTGGGACCTGTTCGGTGGTTGAACGATTACTGTATTGTACAACGAACAACATGATATGTACAAGGTATCTGTATGGCGCCTTGTATGATCGTAAATAATAAATATTCAAAAAGTGCCTCTGGCAAGCAAGCGTTACGACGGGTAGAAATGGGAATGAGCGCCCGAGGTGGCGACTATGGTGGGATAAAATGTGTAAGTGTTAATGTACTGCGAAAGACGGGATAGAGAGCGACGACGACGACGGATAGCTATCGGATGTTAGTGCAAGGATAATAGTTTCAGTTGGGTGGGACAGGCCAAGACTGGTGGAGCGTATCGCCGTCAGTCTCGGTGTATTGCGACTCGCTGACCAGACTTGGGTTCATGCTCGCCACACGCAACGATCTTGCACTTCGCTAGCCGTCGCAGTGGGACCAAGGGCAGCCAGGAGCGAGGCCATTGCCCTGTCCTGTGAGCCCTGCGAAAAGTGCTCGGGTTTGAACGGAACGATGGGCATGATGGGATCGCTGAAGGGGTCGTGCCCGATGATGGTCGACGGGGCACGGCTGCTGGCGGGACTCGGCGGTGTGGCTGCACGGTACTTGCCCTTATCCTCGCGGGTGTATGCAATCGCAGGAGGCACGGGCATCGTAACCGGGTCAGGGACAGTCGATCGCGAGGCAGCCGAGATGGACGGGGGTGCGGGAGCGGGATTGCGACCGCGAACGAGAGTGATTCGAGTGTGTCGACATGCGTGCCCCGAAAAAGGGGTGTTGGAACTCTTGCGGCGTGGCTCGGCCTCAGGCGAGCGACCTCGGGGAGCGTCTTCCGCCGACGGGTCGAAATCCATCACTACAGCGGACTCCCAGTGGTGGGGCTCCGAGGAGGTCAGTTGGGGTGTGGGTATAGCCTTTGCAAGGGCCAGGAGACATTGCGGGATTGGAAGCCGAGGGACAAGAACGAATCACGTCCAACAGTATCACCATCCCATGAGATTGGAGCGATCGGGTCGACACGGGCGAGGAACGGTCGACGAGGTGGCTCCGGAAGGCCACTGTTGTCCTCGGCGAGTTCCTTTGCGAGGTTGGGATGGTATTGGGCAAAGGGATGGGAGAACGGGGCAACAGCGGGAATGGAGTCCAGGTCTGTCGAGTGGGAGGTGGTGTGCATGCTGGGCGTCGACGTTTTGAACATGGTGAGCTTCTCCATGGGCCCAACACTGACGACGCCCTTTTGTTGGTATCTCCCGTCTTTTCCCTCCCATTTGTCGTCGTCGTCCATCTTTGCCCAAGCGCGCTCTTTGTCGACCGCCTTGTGAGCATTAGACGGGCTGCGACGACGAGGCCGGGAGCCACGCTTGTAGAGCCAGAGACCGAGGAGAATGAGGATGACAGCGCCAGCCAGAGCTGCGAGACAGGCTCCTATGACAGTGCCCATTGATATGTCGCTTGTCGACGAAGATGATTGAGGCGACGGGGATGGGGAAGCATCTACAGAGTCTGCAGCAGTCTCTGTGGGGGCTGAGGTTGTGGTTGTGGTTGGGAACGCGGAGAAGTCGACGAGCGCCGTATCGGTGTTTGCCGCTGTCACCGCAGTATTGAGGGCAAGGCTATCTGCGGTAGCCACAGTGTTTGCGACTATGGAGGCACCAGTAAGGCCTGCGGCCGAGGGGGTATTTAGAAAGCCGTCGTTGTCGTCCCGGGGGTTGTGGCGTCGCCGAAGTGCAATTGGATGCTTGTGGACCATGGTGGGGGAGTAAAGAGCGAGGGAGAGAAAAGAGTGTAATGGTTGCAAGGCAGGTCAATGGCTCATGTCTGGATGGATGTTAGTGACGCATTGCGCAATGGAGGTGTTGCACAGACGAATATGGAGACCGCAAGTACTGAGAGACGACGGGGGTCGCTGGCAAAGACCAGTCTGATGGCAGGGATCAAATGCCACTGTCACGCTAGACTCGGCCCAGCCCAGTGTCGCGAACAACTCGGAGCTGACTACCTCGCGAGGATTAGACGCGATAGCATCGATTGGAACATGCTGTGTACGTTGGCAAGCGCATCAGAAAAGCCATCAAAACACCGCCGCCCTTCGAAAGAAACTTGCAAGAGGCAGTGTGCACCTCGCGTCTGCATCGTTCTTATACAGATAATGCATGCCTCACTTTTCTACTCGGAACCCACAGGCTGGTTGTGACCCACCCTTCCGTCTTTCCCTCCTCCCACCATCATGTCCAACGCCTACACCGCGCAAACACAGCAGCAGTGGTCCCAGTTCCAACCGCCCCGTCTCCAACTCGAGCACGAATACTTTGCCCCGCCTCAGGAACAATTCCCCGACTCGTACCAGTTCTCCAACGACTTCCAATCCCGCCAATTCCCCTCCCAATCATACAATCGCAACACACACAGCCCATCCGCATCGGTCGACCAGTATGGTCAAAACTACCCGCAGTTCGACCAAAACGCCTTCCTCTCCACCGACCAGCGTGAATACCACAACAACCGCGCGACATACAACTTCCAGACTGCAACGACACCTACACCTCTTACTGCCAGTGGCCTAAGTGCAATCACCACCAGTCCCCAGTCGATCGCCGCCCCTGCGTTGCCCCAGCAGTCTAACCGCTACTATGGTCCCCGCGCATCCCAGCCAGCCCAGCTACCAAAAACAAAGCGTCAACGCGGTCCGACTGCACCCGCAGAGGATGTCAAGGAGGACGAGATGGAGCCAGAAATGGAGGACGAAGGCGGAGCTCGCGCTAAACCGTACGTCCGCCTACCCACCACGTCCCTCCGATCTAACTTTTCATAGTCCCGGAGCTTGTGCACGGTGCAAGAACCTCAAGGTCAAGTGCGAGTTCAAGACCGACACTGACCCGTGCAAGCGCTGTTTCAACGGCGGGCACGAGTGTGTGACGCCTGGTCGCAAGAAGCGCCGGACCCCACCGTGCGTAGCGCCCTCGTTGCTATCCAACTCAGACTGATTCATTCCCAGTAAACGGGAGCATCTGCTAAACCAAATCCGTGAACAAGCCGCCGAGATCCAGAAGCTCATGTTCCAGCTCGAAGAGACCAATGCCCGCCACGCACGTCCCCCAAACTCCTCGGCCACGGAGGCCTTTCCCCCGCTCACACCCTCTTCCGGTCTACACTCTCCCGTCCTCTCTCCGACGTCAACTACCTTTGGTAGCGACCCTACCAAAGGAAGCTCAGAGACCAACAAAGTCGTCGAAGACTGGATCGCCAAGGCCAGAGACAGCCTTGCGGAATTTGACGGGTTTATTGGCATTGGCGGTGCCGGCATGCCCAAGAGCCTTCTTGTCAAAGAAGATCTTGAGGACTCCAGTAGCGACGGGGAAGACGTCAGCAGCAATGAGCTCAACGCAGGCGAATACGAGATCGAGGTGCTCGACTCGGACGGCGAGGAGGTTTCTCCGAGCAGCAGACGCGGCGTCAAGCTACGCCAGATGTCGAATGCATCGGGCAGCAGCAATGGGGCGCCGTTGCCAAAGAAGAAGGACTCGGGCGGCGAGAAGCTTGCGACGCTTCCGAGTGAAGCGAGTCCATTTGGCTTGATGGCGGACCTCAGCCTCAAGAAGAGTCGTGCAGAGAGTCCCGAAGCGGAAATGGGCACCGAGCCAACACCTGCCCTTGGCATTGCAAGCGATAGCTTCTTCCGATCGAGCCCTGCGCCTGACCCTATGCGGATCCGCCCGATAGATGGCCATCCCACTCTTCCCCATATTCTGACGAGAGGCCTCATAACGCCGCAGGAGGCAGAGAAATTATTCGATATGTGTGTGGCTTCACCCACTATGCGCTCGTGCTGATCAATTGTCCAGCTATTTCCAGCTCATGAACCTTTCCGTGTCGCTGCTAGATCCCGTTCTCTATACGGCGCAAAAGACATGCTACCGGAGTCCCTTCTTGTTCACCGCCGGTGCGTATGACTTGGGCTTCGTTGCACAATGTCAGACTAACAGCGCGTCTAGTCTGCGCTATCGCATCGCGATTCTATACAGAACGCCCAGAGCTATACCCACAAGCCATGCATTATGCGCAGCTCGCAGCTGGCACCGCACTCATCAGCGGACAAAAATGCGTCGAGTCTGTGCAGGGCTACATCCTCCTGTCCCTCTACCCAGTCCCGGCGAGGCGTTGGGAGGATGAGCGTGGTTGGTTGTATCTTGGGCTGGCCATTCGGTACGTCATCCTGGTCAACTCATGGTGCATCATTCCGGCTCACTGTGTGTCAAGCCTAGCCATAGATCTCAATTTGCACCTCCCAAACACCGCACAGCCCATCAACGAAAGCCATGCCCGGGAGATGCTCAACCGGACACGGGTTTGGCTCAATTGCTTCAATCTCGACCGCTCGACGGGCTCGCAATATGGCAAGACCCCAACGATCAGCAATGCGGATTACATGGCGAATCACTCGGAGGAATGGTGGCGCAGCTCGCCGCACAACATGCGTAACTTCGATATTCACACCTGCGCCTACAACTCGGAGCTCAGGGTGATGGCTGCGTTCATGGCCAAAATCTACAGCGATCCGAACCATCCGACGGGATTGAACAAGGTGTGTTCAATGGCAACAATCACCGCTGGGCACATATTGATGGGGTTTACAAGAACGTTGACTTTGAGCGTGTTGCGTCCGAGACGGACGAGCAGCTGAAGCAGCTCGGTGACAACTGGCAGAAGCTCGTCAACGAGGCGACGGACATGACCGACTCTCAAAATAAGTTCCGCAGTGGCCTTCTCAAGCTGGCCTACAGCTACGCCCGGCTTGTCGCGCTGTCGTTTGGCTTCCAACATGCGTTTGGCAAGAATAACACCAACGAGAACCCATTCTTGATGCGCGTAAGTAAGATCTTGAACCTCCCGCTTTTTTTGTTGATCGTTGCATAGTGCTTAGCAGCCGCCTCGGACGTCGTAGAAGCCATGGTAGAGGCCGTCGGTCAACCTAACCAACGTATCTATCTTCGGCATGGCCCGATTGCGCAAACCGTGTTCGTCACCTTTGCAGCCTCGATGTTAGTGAAGGTCCGTCGTTTCCATTTCAGTCTCGTCGGCAAATGCTCACAATCGAGCTCTAGCTCCTCCAACCCAAATTTGCTTCCTACCTCACTCCCGACAAGCGGCAAGAAATGCGTGATCTCGTTAAAGCCGTGATCAACCTGCTGAGCTCGCCCGATGTATCCATCGACGACAAGCATGGTCCGAACTTATACGCAAAGTTCCTCAAAGGCCTCCTCGCAGCCCCACTGGCAAAGGAAGCCGCTGCCAAGCGCAAACCCGCGCGGTCTAATTCTGGGCAACCGACGGAAGGCGACCGCGACTCGACACCGTCAAGTCACACCTCGCCCGAGACTACGCATTCACTCTCGCCGCCTGCGACTACCGCTGCCCTTTCGTTCGACCGTTTCGCGCCTCCGCTCGGTGCAGGGGTTGACCCGTTTATGCCTCTGAGCACGCACGCTCTTGATCTCGACGCGGATGCAGCTTCCCCTCCCGACTTTTTCCCGCCCTCTCTACCATTCCACGACTCGATGCAAGGAATTCAATCCCTTGCTACAAATAATTGGCCTGAAGGTCTGTTTGTTCTGCGATAATTGTTCGACACTGAACGCCTTGCGCAGATTTTTCTTGGGTGAGCCAGATGCCAACCCAAGATTATCCCTTGTACAACCAGTCGTATTGATTTCGTCCGCTTTCTTGTTGGTCTTTTTGCTCTTCGTTCTTGATGTTTCGTATTCCCGTCCGGAGACGGTTAATTATGTAGGAGTGCTTTAATATTTGTTCACTGTATCAAGCAACACCCACTTTTGTAGTCTAGCCGTATGTATTTCATGTGTGCTGCAGAAAAATTACCCTATGTTGCAAAGAGAATAATTAAGGAAGGATAAAGCTATAGTCTCGAGTCTTTCGGCATCATTCTCAACGCCTGGCGGACTCCCAGATCCCGAAGAACATCCTCGGCACCTCCCAAAAGCGCGTCGAAGGCGATTGTACGATGATACTGTCCAAAGCATTAGTAACAGCTTGAAAGACGCTTGTGGGTACACTTGCATGTTCGATGTAGCGACCCATGCCCGTCCGCGTGATACCACGCCCACCGAATATTTGGACAGCGTCTTTGGCAGTATCTTGTGCCGAGGAGGTGCAGTACGCTTTCAAAAACGCGATTGGGCTGTGAATTCGAATGAGAGAATGCACTCTGGACAACACGGTCAACGAACCCGGCAAGCTTCCCCGCCTGTTGCTTGTACGACTGCGAAATTCAGGAAAATGCAAACCTTGTGAGTTTAACGCACCATATTGCACATCTAATAATTCGAGTTCAGTCAAAGCATATGCACATGTGAACCCCAAACCTGATAAGTGATCGATTCTAGCCAGTTCTGCGCGCTCTCAGCGCGAGAAATCATGGCTGACCGAGTCAAGTAGATGATACGTGGAAAAATAATATTGCGTACCAGCCATCTTTGCACGGATTACGGCCAGGGAGTTAAGAGGCTTGCCGAACGCCTTCCGTTGCGCGGACCACCTGGGACGAAATGAGAGCAATTCCTTCAGTGATTGTCCACCCACTTCAAGCATTCCTCCACTGCATACGGGTGAGATTGGAATGATCGAAAGCGCGCGAAGACTGACCGATAGACCGCTGGCTGCGGGCAGATCCGCAGCACATTACCCATCGCTCGTGGTTAAAGTTACTGTGGAAGGGCTATCGAGTTGATAACTTGGTCCGATAGAAGACCAACCTGAGCATAACAAAGATTCCGCCTCCCTCTTCTCCGAGTGTGTTTCCAACGGGAGCGCGTGCATTGTCAAAGGTGATGTATGCAGTCCCAGCGGCCGGAGAGTACTGTGGAGCATTAACTTTAATCCGAAAGCAATGCGTGTGCTTACACTTGTCTTGATGTGCTTCGTCTCTACACCAGGTCCGCGCTCAACGAGGAATAACGGTGAAAACCATCTTCGGTCTTGCATCCAACAGTGAAGTAGTCGCTGAAATGACCGTTGGTAATCCACCTGATGGTATCCAATCAGTTATCCGTTTGATTCTTTTCGCTTTCTTGGGCTCACTTTTTGGTCCCTGCTGCGATTTAGGAGGAGATTGTAGCGCACAAGAGAGACATACCGTTGATGATCCACTCTTTTCCATCCTCGCTCTTGACAGCCGTAGTCTTCAAAGTGTGAACAAAGACATTTTTGTGGAAGGATAGAGCTCATACCTGGAGACCCATGACGTCCGAGCCGGCGTGTGCTTCAGAGATAGCCAACGAAATGAATTTCTTGCCCTGGAACACCTCGGGCACGATGCGCGCCTTGAGTTCTTCACTCCCAAAGTTCAGGACGGGGGGCAGACCGATAACCATGCCAGACAAAAGACCTAATTAAATGAGTCTCCAATGAGCAAAATTGCACGAAACCCACCATCACCGTATCCACGGGCACCGCAGCGAGTTAGTTCTTGGGTGAGGATGAGCTGCAGAGCGATTAACTTGGCCCAAGTGAAAACATTGAGCAATCTTGCCTCGTGGAAGTAGTCAAATTCTTCGGGCTTCACGAGACCATCCATGAGAGTAAGGCCCTTGAGGTGTTTCCCGGGACCCAGACGCATCGCGTTAATATTGAGCGCGCTGCTTAAAATCAGTAAAGCTATTGAGAGACGGGGGGGAATGTACGCCATCTTGTCGACCAGCTCCTGGGATACTCTCGTCCCGTCTTCCTCCTTGATTTGCGCCTCGGGGTATACCTCCTCGTCAACAAACTTGCGTACCGCCTTTTGGAACTTGCGGTGGTTCTAGACACCAAGGTTAGCCCATGCCCAGAGACCGGAATTATCGACGAACCTCGGTGTAATACGGGCTGTGATATCCCGGTGTGAGCCACGATGGCTCGGCATATGGGACCTTGCTCAGCTGGCCCGGAACGTTGCCTATGATAACGCTCTGCTGGCCGGCAATGACACCGATCTGTAGACGCTTGTACTGTGGGCGTTCGAGGACTTCTGCGCGGTGGAGACTGTAGAAGGCCTCTGTCGCGTCCTGGCCGGCTGTGGACACGTCAGCTTCCCCGCGCTGGCGAGATGTCACTGCGCACCGATTTCCTTGTCTATTAGGACGCTGAGCCCGCCAGGATGCATGCGCGCGAAGTTGGAGAGGTCGAAGACCTTTGCGTCTATCGCGACCCACTAGTCCAATCAGCGTCAGGACATTGGCGGGGTTGGAATACGAACTAGGTCGCCAGGCTTGTTGTGCTGGAGAGTGTAAGCGTAGGGTGGGGGGTGGGGAAGACTAGCACCTGGGCTACTTCTTCGAGAGTGAACTGCTTGGACATTTGGGAGTTGCGAGAGCCGGTGGGTCCGGTTAAAGAGAGTTCTGTTGTGGCATGTGATTCAGCGGCTTGTGATTGCGGTCTTGGACGTCATTACCCCTATTAAGGCACACTCATCATCTCTTCGCAGTCTAGTCCGATTTGAACTTGGTTTACACCCATTTGCTCGCTGTGCTCCGTTGGAAACCAGTGGAAGTTTGTCCGCGTGGCAAAGCAGTCGTCCCCAAGACGTTCGACTTGCCAGCCCACCTCTAAGGTCTGAAGAGCGAGAAGATACCTTTCCATACTTTCCAGCAGTACTTCTGCTAACAAACTCGGTCCTCGTTGGACTCCTGCTGACGACGTTAAACGCTTGACACATGCAAGGTGCCGCTCGTATCACCTAACAAAAAAAAAAACTGGATTTACAATTTACTCTTTATTACGCCTGCACGCTCCATATCTGCAAGCTGCGCATCCCCTAGACCAATCCCAGCCAATATCTCTCTCGTGTGTTGTCCTGGCTCCAAATACAGACTGTCCGCACCAGGATCTGTCCAACCTGCGGAGCTTATTCTCGGATGAGGGACTGGCAATGGCGACGAGGAAGCATCAAGCTGCGCCGCTTCCTCTGTCGACAAGACTGGAACCGCACATCCATCCGTTCCTGGAGCCACGTTTGGATGAATCGCGTCAATGAATTATTGCTTTTACGAACCATGGAAGACCTTTGCCCAATAATCGCGCGGATACAAGGCGAACCCTTTTGTCAAATACTCCCGGAGTCTCGGCCAATCATCGCGATCGAACTGTTCTTCTGCTTTCGGCTTCCATCCGTCGATGCTGAAATCTGGCGGGGCCGCTTTCGCAAACCCGTGAATGAAGATCTTGTAAAACGCTGGCTCGAGACAGCCCACGGACATCCAGCGACCGTCGTTGCATGTATAGACGTCGTAGAACGGAGCCCCGCCATCAAGTAATCGCGATCCTCGTTCGCCCATTGACATACCAGACGAGGGGACGAGTAGACTCAAGAGTGGAAACGATGAGACGTAACGGGAGCCAGATACCTGCAAGCTGTAAGCACGCGGAATAAATTATGGCGAACGAGTACCATGTTAGCATCGACAATCTGTCCACGACCGCTCTTGCCGCGTTCGACGAGTGCGAGAAGGATGCCAACAGCGCAGCTCAGCCCACCTCCAGCAAAGTCCGCCAATATGTTGATTGGCGGCTGGGGCTTTTCTTTTCCCGGGAGTATCTTCGCGCCATGAGTTCCATCGAGTCCAGGGGGATTACTCACAGCCAAAACACCGCTGAGAGCCAAATAATTTATATCGTGTCCTGTTCCGGGTCAGTTATGCAGCAGCATTCTCGTGAGTGCGCACCAGCCATATCCTTGTGGGGTCCTAGCACTTACTCAGCTCAAGAAAATGATTCGGTCAGGGTACCTTCTCTGGGAAATCTTGGGCAGCACTTGAGCCCGAGGAGCCAAGGTAGAAAACAAAACTCACCCAACCATCCGTGCATAGATTAGCCTTTTATTCAAACCTGCTTGTTCGCCAAGGAACACGTCTGGTCCCAGTCCGAGCCGTTCCATTACACCAGGCCGGTACGGGTCGATGAGAACATCCGCAGAGGAGATGAGACGCAGCAGCGCCGCCTTTCCGCTTGGTATCTTGGGATTTATAGCCACAGATTTCTTCCCTCGGCATAGAATATCCGTGGATGGAGCAGAGGGTCGATCAATACGGACGACAGACGCGCCATTGTCAGCGAGAACGAGGCCAGCGAATGGTCCTGGAGCAAGCCCAGCAAACTAAACACGGATGAGTATAGGATAGACGTGTTGTCGCAGGTAGACACCTCGATGACTTTGAGCCCGGAGAGTGCCATGAACGCGTCGAGCAACCGGTATGATCGGCCGGTTTTGATTGCCGCCTTTTGGTCCACAACCACCCCCAAAACTTGTCTCCCGCAGTCACACTGTGAAATCAGTGAGAAGTTGGTTGGACGACTGATATAACCAAAACATGTCCTTCAAAACGTTTTCCAGAGAAGAGGTCGCGCAGGTATTCTGGCTGCTTGCTTGAATCACAGAATACTTCTCACAACCAACCAGCATGTTTCTGAAGGAGATTTGGTGCTTGCCTAGCCGCCCTGAACATGCAACATCCTAATACCGTCTGTGCACCCAGCTAATTATCATCGACTCCAAGGTGTATGACCTCAGCAAGTCTGACTTTGTGAGCGTTCATCCTGGTGGACGCTCTGTTCTTCTGGACCCAGAAATAGGTTAGCACAAACAAAACAAAACAAACCCCCGACTCGGGTTAACGCGCTCGTTCCAGCGGGTCAAGATGCCACGGAGAAGTTCTACGAACTTCACAGATCAGAAGTTCTCGACAAGTATTCCTCCCGCCTTCAAGTCGGCGTTGTCGAAGGAGAACCACAAATCCCCAGTCGCGTTCTCGGCTCTCTCAGCCAGGTGCCGTATGCAGAGCCGACGTGGCTTACTCCCGGATATCACAGTCCGTATTACAAGGAGGTCCGTGTCCCGGCTCCTCCTTTGCGGCCACCAAGACTAACGGTGCTCAGCATCATCGTCGTTTCCAAAAGGTTTACCGCAAGTTTGTTGAAGAGGTTGTATACCCCGACGCTCAAGCCCGCGAAAGTGATGGCCAAGCACCATCGCAACATATCGTCGACGAGGTCTGTCGGCTCAACATCCTGGCAATGCAAATTGGACCCGGGAAGCATCTAAAAGGGAGGGTGCTCATGGACGGCGCAATCACCTTGGAAGAGGTTGTAATTTTCTATTCCTGATACTTACCTCTGATGAACATCTCACAGTTTGACCCATTTATCGAGCTCATTATCAACCAGGATGCTGCCAGATTACATGCCCGAGGTTACTATTCGCTTCTAAGCGTAACTAGGATCGCCAGCAACTAATGGATGGCTATAGGATACAACGATGGGCTGGGAGGCGGAACGATAATCGGTGTGTCCGTCTGACAACACTGGGATACCGTCTCATTCCGTAGGACTCCCTCCGGTACTCCATTTCGCCCCGCCTGCCCTTCGAGATCGCGTCGTCGAAGGCGCACTCTCGGGACAACGACCCATCTGCCTAGCTGTCACAGAGGCTTGGGCTGGAAGCGACGTCGCTGGAATACGGACAAGTGCTCGCAAATCCAAGGATGGAAAGTCCTGGATAGTAAACGGAACTAAGAAATGGATTACAGTGAGAAGTCTGATTCTTGTAGGCTGCAAAGCAACCTGACGTCATCTAGACCGGTACAAGGGCTCACTGGTTCACGACAGCCTGCAGAACTGACAGTGGTGAAATAATCGTCCTTCTCATCGAACGCGGTGAGGGAGTAGAGACGAAGCCTATCAAGACATTCTACTCGGCGACCGCAGGAACTGCGTTCGTGACGTTCGACAACGTACTCGTGCCATTGGACCACCAACTCGGCCCTGGTATTCCTGGGCTGCTTATCATTGTATGTTTCTTTTTCATTGCATATGTTGCTCAGTATCATGGTGTAGCTCGCCAACTTCAATCACGAACGGTCGGTCCACTTCTTCACCAACATGTACATTCTCACTCGCCACCAGATGGGTTCTCGTTGCGCATAATATCGCACGCCAACGCGTGATATTCGAAGAATGCTTCAAGTTGGTTTTGCACCTCAGTTGATTATCCACTGACGAATTTGCTTGTAGATGGGTGACCCAGAGAAAGATCTTCGGAAAGCCTCTCAGTTCGCAAGCCGTCGTGCGCCAGAAGCTCGCCGCCATGATTTCGCGCTTCGAGAGTTGCCAGAGCTGGCTCGAGAATATCACGTTGCAGGTTCAGATGGCGCTTCAAGTCCGCATTCCTTCACTTACCTTGCCAGATGTGCCATATGGGTCCCCAAGAACAAGCTCAACAACTCGCGGGGTACGATCGAACCGACAGTAATAACCGTGCTGCTCATGCTTACCTTTAGGCAAATCGCGTTTTTGAAAATGTATGCAACGCGCGAGTCTCAGAAAACGGCCGCAGACGCCGTGCAGGTTAGATACTCGCCTATCCCCTGGCTCGATTTCATTCCTCCAGATCTTCGGCGGTAGAGGGATAACAAAAACAGGTACATACTCTTACTTGCACGCGAGAACAACGCTGACTGGTTCTCTCAGGAATGGGGCGCTTCGTCGAGCATGTACGTTACAGTTTCCTGGACCAAGCGACGGCGCTCTAATTCATTTCCGCCCTTGATCAGTTTCACCACTCTCTTCTAATCGACGCGTAAGCACTTGCCAGACCCTCTCGCCTGGCTCATTAAATGAAACTGTGCTTTGATTCTAGGATTGGTGGAGGAGGTGGGATGAGTTTGTTCAAAACAGCAAGAGCTGACGCGTTTTGTAGCCGAGGATGTTCTCGGGGACCTCGGAGTCCGGCAAGCACTAAGAAATATGCCGCCTCGGGCAAGATTGTAGTATTACAGATACCCTGGATTAGCGTACATAGTGTATCATCTGGAAGTCCTCAGACCAGCGGCGGCTGCTACTGAGCCCGGTCGCGACAACGGACTCCAGCCAAAGTAGTCCAGTACTATGTTTTTCGCGAATATCTCCCCGAACCCAAGCATGACACCGTTGACGAACGGAAGGAGGAGGTTGATCGCGAGGGAAGAAAACAAGGCAGTGAGTCGCGTGCGACTGGAGAGAGAAGAGTCAAATATGGCGGTCGTTGCTGACTCGAGGCGAGGAGGCGGAGGGTGGTGGTGTTGGGGAGATGGGGGTGTTAGTTCTGTCGGGGAACGACATTGAAGGAAAAGATGAGGTGAGAGGCTCGGAGACTTCGTCCCACTTTTGCGACTCGTCTCCGGTGTCGTGCAGGGAGTCTGTCTTTTGTACCGTTGCGATTTTGACCTCGAATAAGGGTGAGAGACTTGCGCCGTTTGAAGAGATTTGTGGGTACCTCTTTCGGGTGTTCCCCGGTGACCAAGTCGCGAGGATCTGCAGGACTGGAGGAAGGCCGAGCGGCTTGTGGGGTAGTCCCAACCGTTTCCCAACCGTGTTCAGAAGATGGGAGAGCTGCTTTTTGAAGGGCTGCTTCCTGCTTCTCTGCGGCACGAATAGCCTCCCACCGGGCACGCTCCTTCTCTGCTTTCTCTCGCTGCTCCGCCGACTGCGCCCGCCAATCTGCGACATGCGCTTCGTATTCCGACTGCGATAAGTCCTCTATCGGATCCGAGGTGACTGAGCTTTCACTGGTCGATTCCGACGCGGAGGAAGTAACCTCCACATGTACAGACTCGGCGGCTGGAAATGTCGGCGGACACGCGAAAGCAGATGAAAGGGCAGCCTGCAGTAAATGAATTATGAGAAATCGAACACGGGCGGCGTACCGCCAAAGGGTCCTCGTCCTCGTTGTGCATCGTGCGTGTCACAGTCACGTTACTCTGGGTTACCTACAACGTCGACTGAGACTCGAGCAATCGTTGGGAACCCCCCTGTGCAACTCCCTCCAGAAAGAGACATTAACTGCTTTCGGGTCTGGTCTCGGCACGTTGTGGATCTAGGAACTCTGTCTGCTCTCCTGATCACCTGGGTACACGTGGAATTACTGTGTCTTTTGGAACACCCAGCGTTAAATCTATTGATTGCGCCAGCCATCTGCTCTGACGCACCTCGAGACCACCTTTGTCTGATATTGCGCCGGCTTTTCCATCAGTCGTTGTGTTAGCCGGTGCACTTTTGTGTCGCAACTGCACGTATCGCGGCCGCGGCTATGGTTGACGCAGTGCTGGAGATGTGGCGTTCTTCTGCCATCCAACCGTTTGGTTTCTTTGCTCCTCAGCTAGCAGAACATCAGACGGCTTTACGTGCTTCCAGGATACCCATGCCAGAAATCTCAGTCCAAATCTCTCGATCGCCACGCCCCGACATAGACGTTCATCGAGCCTCGCATTCGTTTTCTCCCAAGCTCGTGTCCGATTCAGCCGGGTTTGGAACCCTATCTGGGCTTGCGACCTCTCACCGGGACATTCCGCCGCAACCTGCTGGCGCCCAGATACTATGATGACCGATTGGGCTGCCAGTGCTGCTTCTGTGATACGGCAGTCCCTTTGGCAGGTCTGCAGCGGAATCTACGACTCGTGACACTACGTCAATGTTTTTACTCTCTCCCATATAAAGCACGCACTGAAATGACCCTTGGGCCAGCCTAGTCCCCTCCTGTAAACTGACTTCTCGGTGTGCTATCGTCTGCCTTCGTCTTCGGGCCCGCTGACGTGGCCACAGATATGTGCACTCAAGAATAGTAACTCGTGCTCTCGTGCCCTCTCGTTTCTCCGCTCACCGACATCTGACAGCCATGGCAATCTTTATCGTGGTTGCGGGTGGGTGACCGACCTTTTCAAGTGTGGCTGAACTGACCCTCGAAGTTGTTACGACGTGATATATCGTGGTGCTCGTATCGACTGTATGCAGCCTACTTGCGGCATTTCGTACCTGGTCTTCTCGAATCTTTCCGGCTATCCACTGACAGGTCTTCCAGCGCAGCCCACATTCATCAAGGCCGGTGTCAGTGCACCAAGGTGCGCGAAGTTCGCCACATATTTTCTCTTTCTTTTTTTTCAGCGTCGCATAGGCTCTAGGCGAAAACCGACGAGTCATTAACCTGTTCCGCACCATGTGTGATGTCCACCAAGCCAACGGTCGCGACACCGGTGGCCGGTGGCCATAATAATCGGACTCTCGTGTAGCATTTGTTCACTGTAGCTCTCTCAGCCTGTGTATCTTCAACATGATCTTCTTCCCAACTCAAAACCGTCTGCCTCCTCGTTTTATCGGCTGTCGAGTTCCTCGCGCTGCACCACCTCCACTTTTCACCTTGGCCAAACGTTTCTTGCGCTCTGCTTCGCTGTCCTCTTCACTCGACGACATCGGAGGTTTCACCTTCTTCACGGCCCGGACTGGAGAGGAATCCGAGTCGGATGATCCTGGCTTTGGTCTGCTAAGGGGCTTAGAGGGGATAGGCGAGGACGAGAGCGCCCGAGGAGCCGGGCTCTGGCGTTCTACGTTGGCAGGAGGCGAACTATCTGATGAGCGTGCTCGCGCTTTCCCTTTCGCAGCAGCAGCCGCAGGAGCCTCGATGTCTGGATCAGATTCAGTTTCGGAACCCGAGCCCGCATTCGCCGGGATATCCGCTGCTGCAGCTGGAGGCGTGGTAGGTTCGATCACAGGAGACTTGACAAGTTGGTGCGAGGTCCGGTGCTGAGCTAGCGGTGGCGACGGCGCTCGGGTGGCTTGCGATACTTTTATCAGGACCTGAAGGTCAGGCGTTTCCGTCGCAAGCAGTATGGGTGCTGAAACGGGCGTCAAGCACAATGTGGACGCAAATAGCACCAACTCACGGAGTTCTGCGATAGAATTGAACAAAGCCGTCATCCGGCGTAAAGCGGTGGCTACTCTAGGCTTTCCCAAGGCATTCTTCACATGCGTGTCGACTGAACGGCGGGCCGTACGTCCTACTTTGTCCACGGCCTGTAGTAAAACCAATGTCAATTGCTTGTCACGATACAGGGAAAACCCCATTGAACCTTTTCCAAATCCGACTCGGTTAATTCACCGACGGCAGAAATGCTAGCAAACGCGGTGTGTGTCATGCTAATTAGAGGAAGAACCAGGTGCCGCGATATGACTTCGGCGGAAAATCGGCCAGCTTGCAGACACGTTTCCCACCTCCATTTGAATGCCTCGCCCTCGAGTTCAATCGCCAGATCCTGCAGGGTTTAATAGAGATGAACAGAGTTCAATTCAATAGTGGGGGTGGAATGTTTTACCGCGTATTTGGATTCAACACAGTCAAAGGAGAGTTCAGCCAGACCACCGAGAGTGTGCGCTTTGGCCAGGAGCTCTTGCGTGGCGACGCGCCAGTCATCTTCGTCGGCGTCTCGAGAGAATTCCGGGGAATTATCTGGGTTACAGGCCCTCCATCTTCGCGCAAATTGCTTCGAATCCAAGACTAGTGCCGTCAGTGTCTACATGAAGCGCTGGCATCCTGTGAGTACCCTCGGTCCATACACTTTTCGTGTCTGTGATGAGGATAAAGCAGGCTAGATCCACGGTTGTCGAAAACTTCTGCACAAAATATTCGAACAAGCAGTGGAGGAGATCGTGTACGCACAAAGAGGTATGGTGTTGAGTTGTGGGTGGCCACAAGCCACTCTTTGGTGACGAGGAGATTGCCATGTTCCTGTGGGTGCGGCGTGGTGACATAGGATTGCCCGATAGGACACACTCTACCTCGGAGAATTCCATTTTGAACCACTTCTCGGTGATAGCGCGTTTTGAGCGAAGAAGCGGAAGCAAAAAGTTGCCATCAAAGAAAGGGCTTGCACTTGACCACTATCTTGCCGATGCAGGACCCAGACCCCCTCCCAGCTGACTACGACCCTTCGTTTGAATGGCCTGAAACAGAGGAACTAATCCACGCCGGCCCCTCCCACCCGCTGCTACGTCTGGTTGTTCTTCGTACATCTGTTCTCCCGCCGAAGCAGACGCACGTCGTTGCCGATGAGTTCACGGAACTGCAATTTGGTCGAGATGCCTCCCATTCGAATGACGTTCCCCGAGTGCGTCTCCCGGAAATCCAGGTCTCAAGGCTGCACGCAACGGCCTACTGGAATTCTGACGACGAGGGATGGCACATTGTCGACATGGGTTCTGTGCACGGCACATTTCACCAGTCCGCTGCCCAATTGACTGCCGCTGTCCGCCTATCTCCTGCTCGGGTAGCGAGTCCGCCACGGAGACTGAGGCATCTTGACGCGCTCGCCATTGGCAGTACGACGTTCCTCATCCACATCCACGAAGGAGAGCCATGTGAGGAATGTTCAAGTTGTTCTACGCCTCAAAACGAGATTCCTCTCTTCCAAACGCCAAAGCGCCGAGCAGGCAACGCCTAGTGGCTATCTTCCTTCTGGTCGGGATTCCAAGAAGGCGTTGTTAACCCTCAAACAAAGATTACTGTCGTCCAGCGATGCTGGCCCCAGTCGTCGCACTCCACCAGCAGACTACATTGACCGCTCTGCACGGCGACGAGCCGTGTATCCGTCTTCACGGCACGACGCCCCCGGTGCTGTGAGAGCAGAGCCCATATTACGACGTGCAGAACCGCCAAAGCGAGCCGAACTTGTGTCGCAATCACCTTCAGCAAACTCTTGGGAGCCTCCACCGCTGATGACCCAGTCCCAACCGCCGACGCCGCTGCCAACGAGCAACATTGGACACAAGCTTCTCCTCGCGCAAGGGTGGAGGCCCGGAACGACACTTGGTGTGGACGATGGCACGGATGATGATGGGCGGATACGTCTAAAGGCACCAATAGAGGTTGCTTCGAGGAACAGCAGGGCCGGACTGGGAACTGTCGCTTAGTCATGAACGCGTTGTTGTAACCTTGTGACATGCACGTGCTCATCAGGTTGAGACCGAGTTTGCGCTGTCGTCCAGCGAAACCAGCTCTGCTCCTGCCACCACCACAAACCACATTCAAACATGGCCGCCCCCAACATCCGCGTCAGTACTCACTCCCTTCGAGTCTCGGTGCTCGCTAACCATGTATTCCTTTAGCCACCTCTCCGCACCCGTCCTATGCAGCGCGCAAAGGTCGACGAAAACGCAAACAGTCGCCACGCCAGACATCTCTCAAACAACCCCGCGCCATCCCGTTTCGTCCCAAAGGAACTCATCACCGCAAAGTCGCGCACAGTCCTCAGTGAGGTTCCCCTCAACAGAAAGGTACGCCTCTATCCCACTCACACCAGCACCCACTCACTCACTCGCCAAGCTCGTTGTGCTCAACGACAAACCCGAAGCTGGCCTAAAACGTCTCCGCTCAAACTCGTCCACCCTCCCACCTCAACGCGTCCCTTTGGGCCCTGGTCGCGTCCAGACATCCATTCCAGTTGCCACCAATGTCGGTCCCGCTCGCATACCCCAAACTCGCACTCTACGCCAGTCCATGGCCAACACGAGACGGCCCCTTCGCGTCGTCCCCCCACCAGTCACCGTCGACGACCTCGTGGCGGAGCAACAAGACGAGGAGGATGACGACGACATGAACATGGACCTGGAGGACGACCAGCTTGAAGACGACCTCGCTGACTCCGACTCTGAAGGCGAGCCTGAACCCATGGCGGTCTCGGAAGGCGAAGTAGATCAGCTGCAAGACGATGACGAGGAGGAGGAGACGGCTACAGTGCCCAAAGCTATCCGTGTTTGGCCCGACATCTCGCCTGAGCGCGCTCTCCAATACCAGAAGGAGGTCCAGGCGATCCGCGATGCCTTCAACGACGATGTGGATATCTATGACACGACGATGGTGTCTGAATACGCCGATGAGATTTTTGAGTACATGAGTGAATTGGAAGTGCGTGCCTTTGCCTTTTCTTCTGCTCACTTTTTTGACCTTTGTCGCAGGAAACCATGATGCCTGGGGCCGACTACATGGATCACCAACACGAGATTACCTGGGCGATGCGGCAGACCCTCGTTGACTGGTTGCTGCAGGTTCACCTTCGGTACCATATGCTTCCCGAAACGCTGTGGATCGCGGTGAACATTGTGGATCGGTTCTTGACCCACCGCACCGTTTCCCTCGTCAAACTCCAGCTCGTCGGCGTCACCGCCATGTTCATTGCGGCAAAGTATGAGGAGATTCTGGCGCCGTCCGTGGAGGAGTTTGTGTACATGACCGAGAACGGTTACAACAAGGAGGAGATTCTCAAGGGCGAGCGCATCATGCTGCAGACTCTCGAGTTCCGCATCTCGCACTACTGCTCCCCGTACAGCTGGATGCGCAAGATTAGCAAGGCCGACGATTACGATATCCAGACGAGAACTCTGAGCAAATTCTTGACGGAGGTGACGCTCTTGGATTATCGGTTCGTACGCGTCAAGCCGAGTCTCGTTGCCGCAGTGGGCATGTATTGCGCGAGGCGGATGCTGGACGGTGTTTGGGTGAGTGTCAAAAAGCGGGACATCACGAGTTCTAATGTTGACTTGTCAGACCGAGGCTTTCGTGTTTTACTCGGGATACACGGAGGAGCAACTGCTGCCGGGACACCAAATGCTTGTAGAAAAGCTTGCGGAGCGCAACTTTTCTCGCCAATACGTCTGCAAGAAGTACTCGCACAAGAAGTTCCTCAAGGCGTCCGCGTTTGCAGTCGATTGGGCCAAGGTGCAAGTATCGGGCAACGGGGACACCGTTGAGCGGATGCTTCTCGAGGAGTGAGCGTATCTATTCTATTCCTTCAATCTCTTGAACTACACATATTGTACTATACCGCCTGCCCTGCATCATCGTCATTCGTTTCCTTGATCTCGCTGTGGGCCAGTTCACTCGCTTTCTTTATTGCTATCCCCATGCCACTCCTTATGCACCCTCTCGCCCAGCCGCCCGAGTCTCCTTCCCTCCCAAAATCGTGTACACCTCTCTTCCTTGTACCATATTTCTTCGATTTGTGACCTTAGAGACCCGCACACAAGTAAATTATGTATGTATTGGACTCCCGAATACAAACAAAACTGCATTATGCTGTTTCACACTGGCAAGCCGCATACCGATGAGGCTACCTTTGTCGCAACTACATTAACTCTGCCAAGCTGCACGGCCTGGTTGTTTGTGAGCGTGTTCATAGCCTCGAGGGCAATGTTGAACGTTGCGGGAGCGGCGTGGTCGATAGCGAGGACGTTAATCGTCTTTTTAGCACCGTTCGCCGGGGTGTAGGTCAGCTGCCAGCATTCCCCACAGTGAACAGAATTAAAGCCTTCGACGGCGCCGGCTCCGCCGATGAACGGGAAATTGGGGGATATCCGAGAAGTTCCCGAACCCGAAGCGTGTGATGAGACCGTTTGCCCCATTCGAGCATGCCTTGAGGGGGATGGTAAGCTTAACCAGTTTTTGTTCTTTCCCAACATACAACGATGTCCATAGAGTTGGATCCATTGTCGTAGGTCTGATCATACGAGACGCTGTCTGCAACAGCAGCAACGGCGAATAGCGCAAGCGAGGCGAGAGCAGAGAACTTGGTCTTCATCGTCGCAGGAGATGGGAGATTGAGAAGAGCACTGGGGCCATTTTGTTTTTAAACCAAACCACGAGTTGCCGAGAGCGGGCTCCGTTCACCGACTTGTGGAGAGACTAGAAGTAGCCCCGTGTCAGATGAGCGGTGAGCCAAGACCGTGGAGCGTAGGATAGTGTTTTGAGCGGCAAGAAGCAAAGCACGGAAGTAGGTTTGATGGGAATGCTCCTATACTATCCCGTGCCCCCATCTGCAATCGCGTCTGATGGCGGCCCGCCCTGGCTTCCCATCGCCGCCGTTCTTTCCAAAACTTCCGTAAATCGGTAGAAGACTCGCTCGAGTGTAGCCTTGCGAAATTTCAAATTTTTCTGCGAAGAAATCGCTAAGATACGGGCCGAGCGGAAGAGGACCCCCATATGCAATCAATAAAAATCTCCGTCATTTCTCATGTTGTGAGGGATGCAGCTCATGGAAAAATCCAGGATTTTGCACAGACATTCTATAGGGTCCATAGATGGTCTGTGTCAAATTTGGCAGCTGATAGTCCAGAGGGAATGAAAATACAGCGCTCAGAACTTGTCTAATCAAAAAATGCTGATTTTGTCAACTGCTCATCTCGCCGTGCAACGATTACAACTCTCAGCACCATGGAAATTTGCCAGGATGTCGGGAGATAGGCAGTGTAGAACATATTGAGTTTTGGAGGTAATAGGACAGGCGGTCGTCGGGATATCGTCGTCGATTGCAGATGGCGGTGCAATTGCAGATGGGAGTAGATTTACCTGAGGCAGACAGTTTGATAAGCCAGAGATCATTACAGTCTCGGAATCGACTACATATATCGTCGCTACAAGACATGCTAATGCCTCGTCTCGTTTATTCGCCGCGAAAACGCTTCGCGGCAGTTGTAGTGACTGACCTCGCCTCTGCGAATGATTCAGCATTGAACCACATGTGTCGCTAAAATACGCACCTCGGAGAGTGGACGGCGATAAAACTGTTCCCGATTCGCTTGTGACATTGCGGGCAACTGGCCATACCCTCAGCCGGAAGCCGATGGGAAAGGGGGAAAACGCACATGCGACTATCCGTCACCTTGACCCTTCTTGTTTGTAGGCTCATCAACAGTCTGTCCACTTGGTCTCCCCGCGCCTTGCTCAAGTTCTTTACGACACGAGTGTCGAACACTGGCGCATGAAGCGCCTTGATGAGAAACTTGCCCACATCCTGGGTAGACACGAGTGGCGGCAGAAGTTCGAGGGTCGCTACCGAGTCGAGTTGCGAACCATGTCGCGCGATGAGGCCGAGGGCTGGCTCGAGTAAATCCGAGGTGCTGAGCTTGGTGTTTGCGGTCGGGCGCAGGTAGATCCGTAGTAGCGTCAAATAGACATTCGATGTTGCGCCAGTCGCTGTTGTATACCACGCGAGCAATGTCTGTCTGCCGTTAGGCCAAGTGCAGAGAAATTGACGAGAAACACACTGCTCGGCCTTCATGTAGTCTTGAAGACGATACACATACAGCTCTAGTGCTTGATCGTGTCGGCCAAAACCGACCTAGCAAGATGGCCCGGGCTCATACAAGTCTGGGACCATTGAGAGTCGAGTAACGCCATCAATTGCGCCCACATACCTTCAGAGGAAATCATGTTGTACACTCGGTCTATCCGATAATGATCCGTGGTATCAATGAACTTCAAAAGCTTGGAGTAATGTTGTGTCCAATCTATCCACCAAGATATCAGCATCCCTCCTCACAAAAACCGAGACTGACCCTTCTCATTCCGCTTCTTGGCGGCGAGCGTCATCTTCAGATATAACTCGGCCAACCGGTCATGGAAACACCGTGGACTGCTCGCGACGGTCTTCAATCAAGAACTCGATGTACCGACGCACAGCGAAGGATCGATACTTTTCGAGATAATCCGCGGACAGCCGGTCGTGGCAGTTCAACATCCTCCGAAGTGAAGATCTAGAGATCCTGGTAAGGAGAACGGAGGACCTATAAATTGACACGACTGACCTGGAACGCCCATTTCCCCATCCTTCTCAAAGATCCACCGCGAAGACTGAAAGATCTCGTCGAGGTGTTCGGGGGCCCAGTTTCTGGAGGTAGTATATGGAGGGCATCAATTTATCCTCCACGTCGGTCTCCCTGCTCGCCAAGGCTACAAGGATATTAAACGTGAATGGCTTCGGATGACGATTTTCTAACTTCTTAAGAAGTTCCAGAGCCTTCCGATGCATCTTCTTGCTGTTGTACAAATCCCGGAGCTCGGGAAATTTCTATCGGACTAAGGAGATCGAAGGCGGAAACAGCAAAGCTACACACCTTGCGCGCCAGCAGCTCTTCTTCCACTTCAGACACCTCACACCAATTTGACACTCGACATAAAGAACCGAGAAGCGTGGGGCGAATGACGAGATACGCTTTGAACAGCGCCGTATCTACGATTTGAGCAAATCGTAGCAGCTGTTCTGGCGTCAGAGCGGTAAACGGGGCGTTTGGTAGCGCAAAGAGATCTTGAACAGATGTTTCAGACAGGAACGCAATCTCGTGCGATTGGTTGGCAGGCGTGATTCCCACCGCCGAGAGAGCATCCGCAACTTTGGGTCGCCGATCAGTAAGATATCTGAGCAAAGTTTCTAGCGATTTGGGAAGATCATCTGAACATCGCGCATTTAAGCACTCAAGGTATGTTGGACGATTGGCTTACCGTGAACCGTCTGCGTTGGCTTAGGTTTCGGACTGCTTGTTGACGTACGATCATCGTCTTTCAACGACGGTAAGAATGCTCCGAGTCCTTTAAGCCTCCCCCGGAGAGTTCCAGATGTCGACGCAGTGAGCCCCGCTAATCCCTCCAATGCCTCAGGTATAGATGAAGCGGCGGCCTTATCATGATGTTCTGCATCTTTCGTCGGAGTTTCCGAACTCAGACTCGGGGTTGACACATTCGACGCCTCCTCTGTGGCTGTATGCGCGGGTCCGCCATACAGAGATATCCATTGATCTTGCGCCACCGAGAGTCGCCCCGCTACAGACTCTGGATAGAGCGCCACTACTTTCGCAGGGTTAATGTCGAGATCGATGAGCGTGTCGATTGCGGTATCAAATTGTGCGGAGCGAAACTGCGCGACGGCATTGAGACCTCGCACCAGCTTCATGCGTTGGTCCTATGGAGGAGAATGAGCATCAGATGATGGGCGAGTTGACCAAACCGCACCTTGTCGGGAAGAGTTGCTGCGTCAATCGTCTCCAGTAGAGCCAGAGCATCGGAATATTGCCCCGCGGCCACGAGTTCATCAATCTGCGCTCCCCAAGGCTTCAGGTTAAATTGCCATATTGTACTCCCCTCCGCTGCTGCGACTGTCTTATCCGTTGGGGTTGTTACAAGGAAAAGTGGAGATTTCGCCGAAGGAGATGGTGTTAGTATTCGAATCGATGAATTTATCGTAGGACCAGTATTAGACGAGGGTTGATTGAACGGAAATGAGAGAGTTTGGGTTGGTTGCAGGGATATCGAGGATCGGATTTGCAGAACTGTGGTAGGTTGTGGTGCTGATGGACCCGTTGAGGAAGGCTCTCCTGGCGACTGAGAGGCAATGGAGCCCGGTGGAAGGACCGAGAACACGTAGGGCTTCACATAAGCTGGATCGCGGGTCTAATGAATGCAGATGAGGTAGAAGGTATCGCCTACCAGTCTCTTCTGGTGGTGCAGGCCACTCCATGGACGCAGGTCTTGCAGGAGATCCATCTGGTCCAACAAAAATACCCTCATCTAGACGATTTAAACGCGCGCAACGCAAAACAGCATGGACTCACTGTCTTTGAGGATCAAGGCTTCAGCCTCGCTTATCTGGAGGACGGCAGGCTTGGGTTTGGCACCGAGACCGAGCGTCATGTATCCACCTAGCCCAAGATTGGTAAATGCGCTCATTCCGGTACCTGCAGCGGTGACGGGGAGAGGGATAGAAATGTCCGTGGCCGTCATTGTGGGAACGGAAAACATGGCGTATTCGGTCGGGGAGTAGCCAAAGCAGGCAGTGTCTTTATCCAGGAACGATATAACTCGAGCAGAGTGCGGCAAAGGCGCTTCCTAGTCTTGGATGAGTGGATGAACAACAACGCATGTCCAACGACACACTTTGGGCTCTTGAGCTTCTCCGTCCTTCCACGAGTATACAACAACCTTTCTCCTGCATCCGACGACTAGCTGGGTGACCAACGTAGGTATTGCGGTGG
>JARIHP010000283.1:0-26042 GCA_029282125.1 Mycena amicta | reverse complement strand
GCCAAAGCAGGGTAGATCGGTTGGGTGTACGATGCGTCATAGCCAAAAGTACCCATAGACCCAGAGACATCGCAAATGGCTAGAGAGTTCTCAAGCCGCCCTGAATCTCGCAGGTTGTTGACGAGAGTGTTCCACTGTGCCTCTACAACGCGAATCTGGGATGCCGCGAGCGCCTCTCGATGTTTCTGGAGGTCAGGGTACTTGCGTGCATTGGTATCCAACGTAGGACGGACAAGACGGACCAACTCCAAGAGAAGTTCGTGTGGGAGGAGCGTCGCGCCGCTGATCGAGCGCTCGCCCTTCTCAACAGAGATGAGGTACTTCTGGAAACCCTCTGGGTCGTGTTTGAAAAAGTTCTGCTTGTTGTTACGCATACAGACAGAGCTGACGCGGCTGTAGGAGATGTCCTTCCATTGGTTCGCCGACATCAAACGCTCCGTGATCTTCGACGCCGCGCGTAATGGGCTCAGCAGCCAGCGCCGATAGAACGAACGCATGATGACCGTGGGCTCTGCGTCGTCGAGCCGCTCAGACGTTTTGAGCGCGGAGGGGAAGGAGTATTGCGGTAGCGCATCGCGTGCATGATAGAATAACCTAGCAATTGGCGTGGCTATTGAGGTACGCCTGTCATGTGCACCCAGCAAGGACGGCGCCCACTTGGGCGCCAGCGATATGCGACGCAGAGCGGCGTTTTTGGCCTCCTGAGATTGGGCAGCGTCGGCCTCCAGTAGAAATTTGAAGTCTGCAATGAGACGCTCTGCAAAGAGGCGGGCGACCGCGATGTACAGGGCACGGTATTTGGGGTCAGACTGGAGCTTTCGAACGACGCGCTCTTGGTTGGCTACTCCGATTGACATCCTTCGCGCTTTGATGATCGGTTTCAGGTCATATTCAACCTCCTTGCGTGGCTCTCTCATGCGCCGATGACCTGCGGCGCGACTGTGAAGGAAGTTGACCGGTTTGGGGAGCTCGCGCAGTTCGTCGACTGTGGCAAGCGCTAGGATATTCAACAAATCCTTCCAGTACCCGTGCGCCAATCCAGACTCTTGGTCGCGTTTTGAAATGACGGGGTCGACGAGCTGCTGGAGATTACTTATCGCTGTACGAGGATGGTTGTCGTATAGCCAGCCAAAAGCCCTGTAAGAACAGTAAACAGACAGGTAGCTGCGAAAGAGAGGAATACATTACATGTAAAATGCTTCCTTTTCTGATTTGCCCTCGTGAATGCTCCTCAAGTTCCTTGAAATACCATTAGGCATCGTCAACGATGAACGACAGCGCCTAACCAGATGATCTTGAGGGCAGTCTCCGGATCCTCAGCCCATGCCTGGTCTAGCCTGAGCGCAATTTCCGACAATAAATTGTGTTTCTCACCTCATTTAGCAGCTGATGGATCTGGGTTGCGGACGAGTGTCGAGTGAGCTTATGGAATGCATCCAAGGTCGGAGAAAGCGTCGAGTTGTAGGCCGACGCGCCGTTATCGGTCAACGTCCGATGCGACACAGTAGACAGCGCGTCCATCATGGGATTCTGCGGCGCTTCTGGGGGCGCTGCATTCTTGACAGATGCGGCGCTGGGAGGAAGAAGTTCGTCGAGAAAATTGGGGTTGAACAGCTCTGGTATCGACGGCAGAACTGGGCGCTGTGCGGATTGGGTCCAGCTGATGCGTGAGCGGTGTCGAACCCAGGACGTGACGGGTTGTCGCAGCTTGGAATACGTGCGAAGCATAGCACGCCTGCGTATGGGCGTAAACAGGGTGAGCGAGTCTGAAGAGGACGCCGGATTAAGGTGAAATTTAAAACTGAGTCGAATCGGAAGTCATGGTCCAAGCCTGTGATAGCGTGACTGTTACAGTACTAGTGAACGTTCTCTCAATTTTTTTGGGGGGAGTATCCGGACAGAAACGTACGTGGAGGCTACAAGTGTGGAATGTACACTCCAGTTCACATCGACGAATGTGGCTGGGGGAAGAGTGCGCAACGCAGTGAAGGGTAATATAAGGAGGATAATGCGGAGTATAGGATAAAGGACAACCGAAACACCAAAGAAACCCCCGTAAAAATATTCGAAGAAAAGTGGTACATGATCCGTCGACACCAGAAGGAATGCGGTGATCAGAGGTAGTCCAGCAATTAGAACTGCCGAGATCCGCCACAACCACATTTCTGCAGTGGAGGCAAAGACCGTGTACCAAGCTATGCAGTGGATGGCACCAAATATTGCTGCAACAAGAAATTGGCCAACCAATGACCAGCCTGTTTGACCTTCACTGGCATTGGGGTCGTCCTCCGCAGACGAGTACCAAAATGTCGGTACAGCATTGTTGCAGAGAGGATTGTATTCCTTGCTGTCATAAGCATTTCCTAGCAGACCCAAGAACTTGGTCCACCAATCTCGCTTTTGCTGGAGAGGACTCTCGTTCTCTGATTCCTCGAGAGCAACCTCACAGGCGACAACAATCGGATCCCGTATGTCAAGCGGCTTCCCCCACCACAACAACCAGGTGAAAACATTGACCGCCGCAAAAGCAAGGGTGGCCGCCTCCAGCTCTGTGAGTGGAAGGTGCTGAGCGGTACGTGTGATACACTGCAGCACAAACCAGAGCCCTTGAAAGAATGTGATGCCCTTCGATAATGCGTCGCCTTTGCTTTTGTCCTCGATCGAGGCTTTCGACGTTCCCTGAATCGCTGGAAGGACGTCAGGCTGATTAATTTGAGCATAGGTGACGATCGGATGGCCTTGCCCGTCCACGAAGCCACCCATACAGATGAAGAATCCGTGTGTTAGCGAGATGTTGTACTCTGCCAGCTCGTTGACATTCCATTCGCTGACGAAAGGAAGTGCGTACTTTTTGAAAATGTCCGGGCCATCAGTAGTTGTCTCGCAGCAAAACCCGCGATTAGCTCTGGAGCAAGGAGGCCGACGAGCATCAGTTTGAGACGCGATCTCAGCGCTCCGTGCGAATCGATGAGCCTCCATTTGACCCTGCGCCAGATCGGGGCACCTTTCGGAGGAGGGGGAGGTTGTGGCGGCGGAACGTTCGGGTGTACAGAGACCCAGACGCATGCGAAGACGGTCGCGAGGCAGCCCCAAACGATGTCAAAGAGCAGCCGGCAGTTGTGGATGTCATTACAAGCGTCCTCAGAGTCAGACGCTGCCCGACTCGTAAACACGACCCCAGAGGACTCGGAGTGCTTTGTCGGGAGGACCGCAGCAAGGAGGAGGAGTATTTGCAGTGGTGGGACTCGGTGAAGTAGACCCGCACTCGTCGCTGTCTAGATCGAAGCGTACATGAGGCTCTGAGAAATGTTGTTTTTGGAACTCGGCGGTGCATACACCGGGTGAGATTCCGCTGCGACAGGAGCAGTTTGGAGGCGATAGTCAATGGCCAACGATGGCGACGATGGGCGTTTGAGGCAACATCGCATGACATCACGCAATGCTTTTGACCACTAACGTCGGAACACCTCCGACTCGTCGACGCCGGGCTTCGTAGTCTTCACGGCTTGATCAGTCAGCTCTCTTGGGGGTCCTATAAAGGTCCCACTGGAAGTGTTGTGCCACTGAGAAATGACACCCAACACCTCATTCCCAACCCGCAAGCTCGGCGCAAACGGTCCCACGGTGAGTGCATTGGGCTTTGGGACCATGGTGAGTAGGCATTGCACTTGAGATTCAAAGTGCCGACTGTTGTAGGGAATTGGAGCGTTCTATGGCCCGACGGACAAGGCCAACGTCTTCGAAACCTTGACCCGCGCAGCGGACATAGGCTTGACCTTCTGGGATTGTGCGGACATTTATGGAGACTGTGCGTACCGCCTTCCTCCTTGTATATCATTCCCTCAACGACAATGCAGCGGAAGAGGTCCTCGGAGACTGGTTCAGCGCTACCGGACGGCGGTCAGAGATATTCCTCGCAACCAAGTTCGGCGCCATCGACCTTCGCGAGCAAGCAGGCACAGACGAAGTCAAGAGCCTCGCGCCGTGCAGCGACCCGGCGTATATCGTGCAAGCCGTGGAACGGTCTTTGAGTCTCCTCAAGACACACTACATTGACTTGTACTACCAGCACCGCGTTGACCCCACCGTGCCGATAGAGGTCGTCCTCGAGACCCTCAAGCCATTCCTCGACCAAGGGACCATCCGATGGCTCGGCTTGAGTGAGTGCAGCCCGTCCACACTACGAAGAGCGCGAGCAGTTCCTGGCATCGGAGAGCGCGTTGTTGCAGTGCAGATGGAATACAGCCCCTTCGATCTCGAGATTGAGCAGAATGGGCTGCTTGAGGCTGCTCGGGAGACAGGTGTTGCTGTCGTGGCATACTCTCCGCTCGGACGCGGACTGCTAACAGGCAAATATCGCTCGCGGGACGACTTTGAGGAAGGAGACTATCGTCGGACGCTTCCCCGTTTCTCAGAAGAAAACTTTGGACGGAATTTGGCGCTCGTGGATCATCTGCAGCGTATTGCGGATCGGTATAACGCGACTTCGGGCCAGGTTACACTTGCTTGGATGCTGGCTGAACATCCCGATTGCGAGTTTCTTTTTCGCGTTCTCTGCGCTGGCTCTGACTGTCTCCTGTAGTTTTCCCTATTCCTGGCACACGCAACGTTGCCCGGCTGGAAGAAAATGCCCTTGGTGCGACCCTTGAGCTGTCGGCGGACGATGTGCGGGAGATTCGAGAGTGGGCAGCTGCTGCAGATATTCAGGGAGCGCGAAAGCGAGCAGAGCATACGAGCGATGGGGACTGCATTACGGTAGAGATGTATGCGGTTACGACGCGGTAATTTAACAGCCACCTACATAGACGCGCCCGTGACAGTTCCGCGTGACATCATCAACTCTTGCACCCCTCCACAAAGACAAAGACGATGAGCAAGCCGTCGGGTTCGCGGATTCTCGGGGCCTTGAACGCGGACACGTCGGGAGCGGTGTCGACTGACACTCCTCCGCGGCGCACCCCACTCCAGATGTTGAGCACCCCCAACACCGAAACCGGTGCCTCCAAGCTCGGCAAGCGCTTACGGGCGGTCAACCTCGCACAAAGGGCTATCGGCTCCTCAGACGCGATAGGGGACGCGAGCTTTCTTTCAAGCTCGTTTTCGTCGTCGCCTGCAGCTCCTGCGAGTACTTTTCAGCTAAACTACGACAATGACACGCCGCTAAGGTCTATTGACCTCGGTGGAGAAGACCAGGAGCAGAAGTGAGTCGCAGGTCATACGTACTGTCGCCACTCCTTTCTCATCTTTCAGATTAGCGGAGTTTGTCACTCGCGGAATCGACAATCTCAGTCACGGCGTCAGCGTCAAAGAAGCATTCACCGACCTCGGTCTGACAAGGCTCGTGGGCCTCAATTGTTTTGTCTCTCGACAGGAATGACGCCTCATTAGCCAGAGAGACCTTTTGCCTGGCCTCGAAGTGCGGTTATTGCCCCACCAAGCCATTGGCGTATCTTGGTGCGTATGCCCCATTTCGAGAATCCTGACTCAAAAAATCAGGATGTTAAAGCGTGAACGCGGCCCCCGACAAGGGTGGTATTCTCGCGGATGATATGGGTGTATGTTGTGCAGTTTACTTGGCAGACCTTTACTCAACTCATTGCAGCTCGGGAAGACTGTACAAATGATCGCCACCATGGTCATGAACCTGCCCAAAGATGACGACGACTGCCGTGTCACTCTCATTGTTGTTCCGGCAGCACTTTTACAACAGGTTAGTCTCAATGCCCGCCGTTGGTCATGTCATGGACGTTAACTGCTCGCCAGTGGAAAGACGAAATTGAAAGCAAGACAAACGACATGTTTCGAGCTCGTCTCCACCATGGCAAAGACAAGCTAAAGGCATCGTTATCGCTACTGTCTTTGAACTCCCCTCATTCCTACTGTAGAAAACCTCTGAAGTGAAGGACTACGACGTGCGCCCTCGTTTTTTTTTGGCAGTCGAATCTTGCTTTAATTGATCACAGGTCGTCATTACCACTTACCACACCCTTTGTGCCGACTTTGCCATTCCATCAGATGTCGACCCGTCGGAAGAGTCGCAGTGGCTTGCCAAACACGGCGGTGTGTTGGCTAGAACACGTTTTTTTCCGCGCTGTCGCCGACGAAGCCCAATATATCCGCAATCGCTCGACAAAGGCCAGCATAAGCCTTGCCCACGTATGTTCTACAACCACGCAATACTATAACGATGCTCACCGCCCGCAGGTACGAGCCAAATATCGCTGGATGCTCACCGGTACACCTATAACAAATACACTCGCGGATATCTATGGACTACTTCGATTCGGGCGCTTCCGACCGTATAACGACTGGCCGTCGTTCAACGAGCACATCGTCAGTCGTGTTTTCTTTTCGTCCCGGCATGCCTCACCAAATTGTTTACGTTGTAGGCCAGAGTTCAGCTGGAAGATGCACCACTTGCAGGCAACCGCGCACAAGTCATTTTGAAGCCGCTCATGCTGCGTCGTACCAAACAGTCTACTTTGGAAGGCGAACCGATTCTGAAGCTGCCGCCGAAGGAGATCGAGCTTGTCAAATTGAGGTTCTCGGATGAGGAACGGGAGGTGAGCTTCCGATCTTTCATGCCCGTATTTTATCCTAATCTTTGCAAAGATCTACGACACGTTCGAAAAACGGACAAAGATTCGATTGAACCGCTTCATTCGGGCTGGAACGGTCGTAAAGAAGTACGTATCTAGTTGGATTCTTCTATAAATCTTCTAATGCGAACTCAGTCATGCCGCAATTCTCGTGAGTGCTTATCTCTGGTAAGAACAGAACCTCATAGCACGCAGGTCATGATCCTCCGACTGCGGCAACTGTGCTGCCATCCACATCTCATACTGTCCATTGCGGAAGGGCAAGGGTTCGATGATCCGACTATGCTTGTTGGGAGCGATGCCGAGAAGGAGCGCGATCGGGCACGGAAATCGCTAGGCAAACCTTGGGTTGATGCGGTAAACTTGATTTGTTTCGCGGGGTTCTTCTCCGCTTACAACCGAATTCTCTAGGTGAAGAAACGGCGAGGATAACCGATTTGCGCGATTTGGGAGACTAACAGGACCTAGATTTCTCGTTCGTGCTAGCGCTGCGGAGATGATAGACCGCGACGATGAGATGAATGCCGACTCTGCCAATTGTTCCAATTGCAAGGATCGTGAGTAACAATTCCCGTGGTTTCCTCCCATGAGACTAACGCGCAGCCGCAGTGTTTACGGAAGACAGCGGCCGTATTTTGCCTTGCGGACACGAAATGTGCTTCGGTAAAAAATCACAGTTCCCGAACCGAGAAATCTGCCAACACTTTGATCAGACTGTGTTCTTGATTTGAGCAACTCCGCTATCGCCCATGATGGTGTCTTGTACGTTGCGCGACCGCATTTCTCTTAGCCAGCTCACTAGTCATAGTGGGGAGGGAGACGAGAAGCAGAACAATGCGAGGGAAAAAGAGTACGAGGAGGCATCAGCCAAGGGACTCCGCCCTTGTAGGTTTCTCATCCCCAGTCGCATCAATCCAATAATCCATCTGTATAGGTCCCAAATGCAAGAAGATGGCCGACCTGAACCCAACCAAGATCTTCAAGTCTGCTGCATTCGAACCGACCGAAGATGAACTGGAAGAATATGCCCGTAGCAAGCGCCAGGCAAAACGGCCGCGGTATGCGTTGTATGAGGACGTCAAGACCCGGCCTGTTGAGAGGAGGCCGCTGGAGGAGCGTGGGGTTGACTCTGACGGCTCGGATTTGGAGGACCTGCCGCTCCTGGCTACGATGCGTCCGAAGGAAGAGGCCAAGGTTCGTGTCTGCCCCACCGAGTACTTCGTCCTGACTCTGCTCGAGGACGAGAACTCGATATCGGTTGGCAAGAAAAATCCTTACAAGGGAAAAGGCAAGAGCAAAGCAAAAGCCGGCGACGAGGACGATGACGTGGAGATGCCCTCTGCCGCAACGATCTCGAATTGGGGACGCGGCGACGACTCCCTCGAGGCCAGTACCAAGATGGTCGCGATGCTCGAGATGCTGAAAGAGTGGGACTCGACCGGCGATAAGACCATCTGCTACTCGCAATGTGGGTCGCTGTGTTTCTTCCTCCGCAGTTCGGAAATGACTTGGTTCTGCAGGGACCTCAATGCTGAACCTCGTCGAGATCATATTCTCCCGTAATGGAATACGCAATCTCCGCTTTGACGGTAAGATGAATCGAGAGCAGCGCGATGCAGTGCTTGCGCAGTTCAAACTCAGGCAGGGCCCAAAGGTCATGTTGATTAGGTTCGTCCGTTTACTTTGCGCATCTTCAGACTACAGCCGACTTCCATTCAGCACCAAAGCCGGAAGCGTAGGGCTCAATTTAGTGTCGGCCAATCGAATTATCAAGTGTGTCATCTTCCATTCTCTCTTCTCACTCGCTGACAGTTACCTTTGCAGTTTGGACTTGAGGTATGAAATGTGTGTCCGTCGCTCGCAGTGTACTCACCTAGCTCAGTTGGAACGCTGCTTCCGAGGCCCAGGCGTACGATCGCGCCCACAGAATCGGCCAAGAGAAGAGTGTATGGGTCAAGCGGCTCGTCGTCGAGAACACTATCGAGGAGCGGTACTGGCGTTTTCGTTTTGCATAGGTGCTCATACTGATTTTCGTTCACAGGATGCTCAAGCTGCAAGACGTAAAGAGCGGTCTCGCAGATGCGGCTCTCGGAGAGGGCACCGGTGTGAGCCTGCACAAGCTTAGTGTGAAGGAGATTCGACAGGTAAAGTCGATGTCGAGACCCTTGGCAGGGTGTTGACGCGTTTACAGCTCTTCGGGATGCCTGCTGCGGACAATGGCGATAATTGAGAGACTCATTCGGTTCAAGCCTTGT
Organism: Mycena amicta; assembly: GCA_029282125.1. Taxonomy (NCBI): domain Eukaryota; kingdom Fungi; phylum Basidiomycota; class Agaricomycetes; order Agaricales; family Mycenaceae; genus Mycena; species Mycena amicta. Next base: position 17,188 of record JARIHP010000283.1, on the reverse strand, counting down.
GTACCTGTTTATAATCGCCAAATAAAGCGACTTAATTTCTGACCTCGCCTGATTGTTTGCTTTCAAAAGTGCGCGACTCGAAGAGTGGAGTGCGAGTTTCACATTCACATAAAAATACATATGGTTACATCTTGGCTAGTTCTGCTTCGCGTCTCCAGAGCACTCCTCCCGCGGCTCGTTGTTCTCCGTGTTGCTCGTGACCAGGTTACCGGCTGCATCGACGTTCTTGATGTCTTTCCCGTTTTCCCACTCGTCGTTGGCGTGGACCAATTGCTCGTCGGAGTCCTGGCTGAAGCCGTCGACGTATACATCCTTCACCTTTCGGTTGCCGCTCTGCTGCTCGTTGGCGGCTACAGAAAAATCAGAACATCAAAAGCGGTATCGAGACCTCACATACCTGCTGGGGTACCAGGGAGCATCGGATCTATATCCTCGAGCGCAGAAGGCGTATGGGCGGCATAGTCGGACTTGTCGTCACCCATGGGATCTGCAAGAAGACCGACGACGTCGCTAGTGGCGTCGCGCTTCGGGAGCGAGACGGGGAGCTTGACTGGCAGAGAGACGGGTGCGTCGCGTTTGGGGAGATCAACAGGGAGCTTGACTGGCAGAGAGACGGGTGCGTCGCGTTTGGGGAGAGAGGGCGTGCCGCGCTTGTTGTGCTTGATCATTTTCTGAAGACAAAAGTCAATCGCAACTCGCCGTTGCAGAAAGGCACGTACGAGCTTCTCGAAAACGTTGGGGACCTCGCGAGGGTTGACGTCGACTTGTTGGTGCACGGGAGCGGGAGGAGCGTCGGCGATAATGCCTTTGACCTCAGTGATATCTCGGACGTTGAGGACGTTCTGGCAATGAGGTCAATTTCGAGCACTCGCCTAGCAGACTGTACGCACCTTGGCCGGGAGTTCTACGCCGCGAGGAAGATGCTTGACGTTGACGGGCGGGTTGACGACGTTCTGGGAGTGAGGTTAGACCGAGCTCCGCCTAGCAGAGACAGTCGTACCTTGGTCGGGAACTCTACGCGAGGGACGGCAGCGACGGCGAGACTGGCAAAGGCGAGGAGAAGGTACTTGACGGAGAGCATAGTGTTGATAAGGAACGTATAGCGTGGTGTGGTGGTGGTGGTGGTGCAGAGAAGAGGCCTGTGAGGGAGCCGTCACAGTCGCGCGTCCAATTTATACCACAAGTGTGACGCTTTTGGAGAATTTCCTCTTTGGGATGCCAGGCCTTTATCGTCCTCTGTGGCGCCTCTGCCTCTGCTCTGACACTCCGAACGTTAGAACACGCGTCGGACGTCGCCAGAAAGTTTGGTTCGTCATGCGGAGGTGTTATATGTTGATGAGTTGCGTTACCAGCCGACGTTTTGCGACGAGTGTTGGGTGAGCGTCTCCAGAGTCGAATACGAAGGTCAGTATGCAAGTTTGTATGTCGTATGTGGATGGAGAAAGGACGTGGGGTCGCATGAGAGTCAGATGGAAGGCAGGAGCAGTCAGGCCCCCTGCGTATGCGCTAAGATGTTCGATACAATTTCCCCGATTTTGGCCATATCCGTACATGGGCATTTGTCCCGATTCCGTCCGCATAAGTATCGGGCGACCTCTCCCAGCCCAGCGCTCGTCCGCATAGTGCCTCGGACATCCGCGCAGACCACCGTCGTCCGCATAAGTGTATCGAGGTTCCCGATAGACCATTTCCGTCCGCATAATGTATCGAACATTGTATTACGCGAGGCCCCCTGCGTATGCGCCAAGATGTCCGATATTTATGCGGACGGAAGTCGTCCTAAAAAGGCCTCGGTGTACGATATTTATGCGGACGAAAGTGGTCCTTTTCTCGGCCATGTCCGATCTCACAAGTGCCCGTCGGGCGCCATGTCCGATCCGGTATGCGGACGCGGCGGGACCTACGTCGCATTTTTTTTTGCGTAAGACCTTGAAAATTCGCTACGTCGGTTTTCGCCCCGGCCGCGCTGGAGGCACCAACATATTAATATTATAATAAAGAGAACGGGGCAGTCACATCGTTACTCTCTAAAAAATTCTACGCGTAATACAATGTTCGATACATTATGCGGACGGAAATGGTCTATCGGGAACCTCGATACACTTATGCGGACGACGGTGGTCTGCGCGGATGTCCGAGGCACTATGCGGACGAGCGCTGGGCTGGGAGAGGTCGCCCGATACTTATGCGGACGGAATCGGGACAAATGCCCATGTACGGATATGGCCAAAATCGGGGGAAATTGTATCGAACATCTTAGCGCATACGCAGGGGGCCTATTACGCGTAGAATTTTTTAGAGAGTAACGATGTGACTGCCCCGTTCTCTTTATTATAATATTAATATGTTGGTGCCTCCAGCGCGGCCGGGGCGAAAACCGACGTAGCGAATTTTCAAGGTCTTACGCAAAAAAAAATGCGACGTAGGTCCCGCCGCGTCCGCATACCGGATCGGACATGGCGCCCGACGGGCACTTGTGAGATCGGACATGGCCGAGAAAAGGACCACTTTCTTCCGCATAAATATCGTACACCGAGGCCTTTTTAGGACGACTTCCGTCCGCATAAATATCGGACATCTTGGCGCATACGCAGGGGGCCAGAGCAGTCATGTCACATCATCTGTTCCCTTGTCCGCGACGCGACCATACTTGCCCGAAATCAGCTCAACCAACGCTCGCTCAGTTCCCTCCCATCGTAGACGGTCTTGTGGTGACTCGCGCGAACACCGAACGAAGCAGTTGCATCTGGGGCTCTGCGATGCCACCTTCCGTATTCCGGCCTCAAAGATTAGTACTGTGCCGCGGTGGCCTCGATGCGGAGACCTTTGCGCGGCTCCAACAGCTCCTGGCATACTTCTCGATAGACGTACTGGATAAGGTCATTGAGCATGGCACCTATGTCCTCGGCTACCCTTCGCCGGGGGAGGAAGAAAAGCTAGGTGACCAGTTGCGGTTCTACATCATATCCGTAATTTAGTTCACTCCGCACGGCTAACAACTGACGGAACCGCGCATAGCATATGTGGTTTGTACAGAGCCTCCGTGTCCAGTGCGAGCTCAGCAAAAGAACATATTTGATGGAACTAGAAACGATAGGTGAATTGGTGGGCACAGTTTTTGGTTTCGCAGAAGGGGTCTGTGCGTCTTTTGCTCAATGAAACGCACCTGACGCAATCTAGTTCGCACACCAAGACATAAACCATTTCCGAGACTTGATTCACTACGAGGGCGGCGAAGCGCTCACGACTGACGTGGGTCCCCTGCATACCCATATGGTCGTGCCACCCGAATACCGCAAGCAAGACCCCAACGTCCTCAATGCGGCGCTGCATGGCGTGCAGATCGTTGCGTCGGAATTCTTAACTCGACATTCCCGACACGAAAAGTTCAATACGGACACGACTCGGCATCTGCGCGTCCACTTCATCCCTAGGGCTAGCGGGGGGACCTTGGTGGATTGGATTGCGCGGCAAATAAACCAGTCCTACAAGAAGAATGTGCTGCGCGACACCACACAAGTATTCATCGGTCCTCCTACACGCAAAACTTGCTGGAATTGCAATGCCATATCCGCGGAAAGCGTTCGACAAGGCTCGCGCTGGCTCTGCATTGCGTAAGATCCTCCAGCTTACCGTTGCTCTGGCTAATTGCTCTTACAGCTGCAAAGATGGGCTGCGCTGTGCCCGATGCAAAGGTTACGACGACCCTTATCGCCGTTATTACGGACAAAATGTGGGCACTCGTTTAAGTTTCAAACCGCTGAAGCTTACACAGCGATAGCTATGTCGTGCTTGCTTTTCCCGGGCAATCGTGGATACCCCGTCGAGCGGCGCTATTCAACCAGCTGTCTCACCACCTTCCTTCGCGACGTCACTAGCCCTGCCCCTGTCCACTGACACCTGACCCAAAACGCCGTTTGCGACCCCGCAACTCTATCCTGCCTCGATGCCTCCCCTTGACTCTCCACCCGCGGAGGAGAGTGAACTGGACGAAGCGGTGCTGCAATTGGCCGGACTGGCTGTATCTCCGGCGAAGAAGCCTGGCACGCGGTCGAGCATCTCAGAGGAGCGGATGGACGCAGCCGAGGCGGCTACGTCTCACACCGGGCCACCTCATGCGTAGAGTAAAAGATCGTGATCTTTTGGTCCAAGGTCCAAGGTACATCAAAATACTGTACGGGAGGTGTTGTATGTTGACGAGTTGCGACGAGTGCTGGGAGAGCGTCCAGAGTCGGATCCAAGAGTCACTATGTGGATGGTGGAAGAAAAACGAGCACTCAGACAGATTACATTTCCAACCACTTGGGCTCACAGTTTTCCTAATTTCATGACATCAGTCCCTTCGCCGGCCGTGGGGCCACTGGCAGTAAAAGAAGAGTAGGCAGTCTACGATTCGTCGTGCTCAAATAGTGTTGTGTCGCAAAGTCTTCAAAGTAAATCGGAGTCAAGATGCAAGGCGCTGCGGTCATGTCACATAGTTGTTACCTCGTACCGCGACGCGACCACCGCTCTCAATGGCCGACACTGCGTTCCGGGTTAGTTGCTTCGACACAGTCCCAGTACACTTTGGTAAATCTACGCAGAAAATCGATATCGACGCCTACGACGAGGACGTGATACAAGATGATGAGCTGGTCGATGCTGATCCAAGAGACCCAGCTCAGGTCCTCGACGACGCAAAACAACGCCAGGCTGCCGTCCGCAGCGCGCTTGCACGGTGGGTTGTCAACTGCTGTGGTCGAACCCTCCTCAGGTATCTGGTAGGAGCGATATCGTCGGCGCCCTGAACACCGTCCTCGAGAATGCCCCGTATGGACCTAATGTCGAAGAAGCCAAGGTACGCGCGCGCGAACCAACTGCACTCACAACTCACGGCGGCAGACTGTCACTCTCCAAACGCTACTCACGATTCTGAACACGACCAAGGCAGCAGAGATTCCTGCCGTCATCAAGAGTCTGAACCAAGACAATCAAGATACGCTCATGAAGTATCTGTATAAAGGGATGGCGATGCCGGGCTGGGGGGACATCAGCGGGAGCGTCTTGCTGGGATGGCACGAGAAGGTCCGTTTACATTGTGCTTCTCTTTAAACCGAGGCTCATTCCGGGCACAGTTGACAGAGGTGGCCGGCACCGGGTGTATTGTACGAACCATGACCGATAGAAGAACTGTGTAAAGTGTACGACTACCCTTCATCGATATCCTCTTCGAGCTCAAGACGCTGCACACACAACTTGGCCACCGCCGCCCCATCGACCGGAATCGAGTTGCCTTGGAATCCCTCGGGATAACTGGGCAACGGAACGCCTGGGCTCGTGAACGACCTATTATACGCGTTAAACACATCGGCGGTTACCATTTCGCACTCACTCCGAGCCCCAGAATCCAACGTGTTTTATTCCCAGGGCACGCGACGTCCACTCGTAGTCGTGCGCGAACCCCCCAGGATAGAAAAATTCAATGACGGTGGAACGACGCGTCGGTTTCATCCACAATAGTCCAGTCAGCCCGTTACCGTGGACGCCCATAAGAATCTACGCCAGATCAGTCAAGGCGCTGCCAAATCGCAACACATACCGTCGTTCTCGCTGCCAACTGAAGCTGCTCTAATCTCGACATCTTCTCCGCCTCCACCACATGCACTTCGTACCCATAAGTTCTCTCAATCTTGCGCAGCTCCGTCACCAGTCGCTGGTGGTCTTCTTGGATAAGTGTGCGTCGACCCCAAGACTGGCGCGATATGTACGTGATCACCGGTCGGGACATGGTGCCCTTGCCCTCCTCCGCATCAAGACCCGCAAACTTGACGACATTGTTCCGAATTGTCGTCCACCAGTACGTGCTCCCAGGGAGACCAAAGGCCGTTGCGGCCGTCCTTTGATATCGTTGATAATTCAGCCCATACATCGCCGCTGAACGGTCTGCTAGCACGACGCGTTCAAAGACGAACGGAACGCCCATCTTGACGCGGTCGTCCCAGTCGTCACGGAACTCCATGGTGAGGTCTGGGAAGGTAGAGCGCAAGAGAAACTGATTCATGTCCGAGTAGTCTCGCCATCGAAAGGCGTCGACGCGGTTGAACCACATACGTCGCGGGGCGGCTATTGAGGTGTTCCCGGATGCAGGGATGGTCGGATCGAGCCAGGAGTACGCCCGCCAGAGACCAAAGAACAGCTCGGCATTGCCATGGTACCAATGCCGAATACTAGGCAGATGAGACGGAGTGCTCGAGCAAGAAGTAGTACTCACAATTGCGGAGGGTCGTTGACGAAGAACTAGGACTCGTCATGCGACCGAACTGGGCGGTAAGATACATACCGTAACCCCGTCGAGAAGTTGCGCTTTCGTCCCAAACAATTCCTTCGCTTTAGATGTGCTGACCACTTGAATGTCGGTAGCGTCGGGTAGCCGGGCCTGTTCAGCCTCCTCACCGACCTCGATATCAATGCCTTTCGAGTACATTGCTGATAGTTCGGGGACGTTGTGGGGCTCGTCGGATACAATGAATACCACACCCTTATAGACATATAACCTGTCTACAATCGACCAGCCTGACGAGCACAGTGAGCAAGGTTCAAAAAGGCAAGGTACACTGTACCAGGTGCGTGTGCGATAACCGTTGTCTGCGGAACACGTCCTGCGCCCCAGCTCAGCCTCGTATTGTAGGCTTGTCGCGCATTGGAGTAGACAGAAGTTCTCGGTGCTGGAGCAGTCACAAAATCGAGTCGAGGGTCGGGTTTGAAGATGATAGAGAAGACGCCGACCAGCAGGAGACAGACGAGGAAGATTTCTCGAGCAGTGGGAGGAGCGAAGCCCATAACAGTCGTTAACGACTTGATGCATGATAGGCAGGGCTATAAATTGGCGGTCTGGGAGCGCATTATTGCCGCAGAGACAGTGTAAATGACCAGGCGAAGCCCCCATGTGACCGTGACTTCCACCAGACTCCACCATGACCACGACTAACGACGGCGACTGGCCCACCCGCGTCAAAGCCAAGGTCGCGGAGGTGTTCGCGAACGAGGACTTTGTCGTCCCCGAAACACAATTCTCTTCAATAACAGCCCCCAATCTCACTTTTGCCCTCGCTATCGATCAGACCCTCCTCAAGCCAGAGGCGACCCCGGCACAGATTAATTCGCTCTGCGACCAGGCAATCATGCACAAGTTCAAAGTGGGTCTCACTGTCCACATCCCAACTTTACTCTGAAAACAATCTACAGTCGTGTTGTGTCAATGGGACGAACGTTATGCAAGTCGCCCGCCGACTCCAAGGCAGCGGCGTCCTCACATGCGCTGTGATTGGATTCCCTCTCGGTGCAGGGACCTCAGCCGCCAAAGCATTGTCCCGCATCTTGCTAGTCGTCCCTCCCAGCGCCTAACAATCGACACGCTAGCGAAGCTGCAGACGCCGTCAAATCCGGCGCCCACGAAATCGACATGGTTGTGAATATCGGCGCGCTCAAGGCTGGCGAATATGATCTTGTATTCAACGACATCTTCGTCGTCGTCGCCGCTGCAAGCGTCCCAGTCAAGGTCATCCTTGAGACGGTCTTCTTGACTGACGAAGAAAAGATTGCTGCGTCGTTCCTCGCGGCAGAGGCGGGCGCAGTATTCGTCAAGACGTCTACGGGATTCTCTGGAGGAGGGGCCACGAAGGAGGACGTTCTGCTCATGCGCAAGACCGTTGCGTACAAGGCCGGTGTGAAGGTCAAGGCGTCGGCGGGGATTCGCAGTTTCGAGAAGTGCGTGGAGATGTTTGAGGCTGGAGCTGAGCGAATTGGAACGTACGTTTATATCTTCTTTGTGCTGCACGATGCTCAAATTGTTCACAGGTCGTCAGGCGCCGCCATCATGCAAAGTGTCGAAGCGACCTCGGGAGCATACTAAGGATCGTGTATTAGTAGTACATTGAACAAGCAGTTTGGAAGAGTCTTGAAAAGTGCTGAGTTTGAGTCGGGCGAAGAAATGTGACGGATCAAAGATCTCGGCTTCCTTCAAGTTCCCCTCTTCTTGCAGCGAGGCTTCGTATACAGCTGGCTATGGCGCCAGCGCCGCCTACCCGCCGCGAATGCCTGCTAGTTCTAGCGCTTCTCTTGGCCCTTCTATATTATTCCAACAATCGCGTACACGACTACTTTGTCTCTGCACCCCCCGCCTCCGGAAACCCGTCCTGCCCTCTCCTTCGACACCCTTCAACACAACTCGCAGCTCTACGACACCAGACTCACCTGGGGAACCCAGCCCGTCCCGCAAACCAAGGTCCTCGCCAACGTCCCAGGTGCGTGCCATAACGCCGTCTGGAAACGCTCTTTTTAAACCCTGTCTCGAGGCTGGTCGCTCATAGACAAACTCTACATCTACAAGGGCATCGTCTATGTCGTGTCCGACGATCCAGACGCCGTCCCTGACCGCGAAAACATGTACTCGAAAGGGATGGAGATATTTCCGGGCAAGGAGGCGGAGGATTCGCGTCTACCAGGCGACGAGGACATTCAAATAATCACCACAGTCGAGGCAAAGAAGCTGTTTGGAACTGGTGCTGCGATCGTCGACGGCGTCACGGTATGTGCGGAGACCTTCATTCAATAGCAGCTGATTGGCACAAAGTTCTTTGTGAACGACCACCCGCAATTGTAGGTTGTCTCTCTCACTCTTCGGCTCTCTTATAACACCTACCATAGCATTCGGCACTACTACCACTGGTCGGCCGAGGCGATGTTTGGTTTGTGGCGAACGTACTCGTCCCTGGATCCGTCAATTCCGCTGCAAGGCAACACCACGCTCTCCCAACCGCGACACATGTGGTTCAATCGTCTTGACGCATTCCGGTGGCGCGATCCAACCAACATGAATCAGCTCATGGTGCGGTCCAACTTCGACGTCACCATGGAATTTCGCGACGACTGGGACGACCGAATCAAAATGGGTGTCCCTTTCGTTTTAGAGCGCGTCGTGCTTGCCGACCGCTCGGCTGCTATGCGTGCCTACAACTTCCTCCGCTATCAACGGACTGCCGCTGTCCCTTTTGCTCTTCCCGGCAGCGTCTACTGGTGGCAGACCATCCGAAACAACGTAATCCAATTCGCTGGTATCAACCTCCGCGACGGCAGCTCGACCACTAGCACTCCGGTCATCACCTACATCTCTCGTCAGGCATGGGGTCGACGCACACTTATCCAAGAAGACCATGAACGCCTCGTCAAAGAGCTCTACCGTCTTCGCGACACTCACGGGTGGGAGGTCAACGTTGTGCTCATGGAAAAGCTGAGCCGGGACGAGCAGATACGTCTCGCTGCTCGTACGACTGTATGTTTACCGTTTGGCGCTATTCTCAGTTCTAATGGCCTTGGAGATAATGATGGGCGTCCACGGTAACGGGCTGACGAACCTCCTCTGGATGTATCCGACACCGCGCACGACAGTGATCGAGTTTTTCTATCCTGGTGGCTTCGCACACGACTACGAGTTTACCGCCAGAGCATTAGGAATCGCGCATTGGGGCTTCTGGGGAGGATCGTTCGTGTCTTTTTTCCCCCGCCTATTCCCTGCCCATTAATCGTTCCACCAGCTCTTTCACCAGCCCCAACCTTCCCGGCAATGCTTATCCCGAAGGCTTCCAAGGTTCGTGCCCTCTCGCTCTTTTTTTTTCTGTTGCAAGTTATTCAACCGCTATCCAGGCAATTCGATCCCTATAGACGCAGAGGCTGTCGGCCGCCTCTGTTACGACAGACTCACCCTGTCATTCGAGGTCGACGATTAGATTATCTTACATGCATGGCACGGCCACGGACACTCGGGAAAGTATCGACACGCATAATGTACAATAACACACTCGAATCTAGACCTGCATTGGACGGAAGGAATAATATAAAAAGAGATGTGCAGCAACTCCATTTATTGCGACGCCTCCGGATATGCAAGATCCCCGAAATCCTCCAGCTCGTCGTCGTCATCTGCCATCACGATATCCTTCGTCGCTGATTTTGCTTCCATTTCCGCGGCACTCGGTATCATGTCGTCGCCGCTCCGACCTGGTGTTACATCAAGAGGAATGGTACCTGGGGACGACAACGACGACAAGCCAACTTCTCGACTTACAGGGGTTGTAACAGCAGCATTCGTCGTCCCAAGAGACGACTCTGGTCGGCGCTTGAAGGCCCATGCATAACGTCGGCTTACGGTCTCACCATTCCAGCCTGGTGGAGGTTGATCCCCACTCCAGACCTGCAGCTTGAACCCATCTCCGATGGACGGTGTAACGGCAGGAGGAGTGGCGCATACAGGCGTGCTGAGAGAGCGAGATACCGATAGAGCTGGCGTAGACTCTGTCGAGAGGGATGGCGTCAGAGTTTGCGCTCTGTAGTCTGGATCGAGGGATTGAGTCGAAGGTAAAACGACACTCGGCGCTCCGGGAGAGACCACCGTGAAAGTTTGTGTCACGGGCTCTGGTCCATCAACCGCCATGTTCTTGTGGACTTCTGCAACCTGCTGCGCCAAATGTGATTGCTGAGACGGTGGGGGAGATGAAGGCATGTCAGGCCAACTCGCCGTTGTAGTAGCCTTGGAGACTGTGACTTCGGTCCCTTCAATTTCGGCCATGACTTTGTCGAATTCTTGGGCAGGATCCTCGTCGTCAGACGTAGTCGCAGAAGTCGAGACTGGAGTTTGAATCCTGGCCAAGCCAGCCATTGCCTCATCGAATTCGCGACCAGCATCAATGCGGCTTCGGTCGGTAGCATCCCATAGACGTAGGACAACGCCTCCCAGTGGTCGCTGAGTCGGAGGAGGCTGATTTTCTCCAATTTCTGCCAGGCTGGCTTCCGTCACGGAAGACTTTGGAGCGTGATCCGCGTTTGCGACGTTGTGAGTTGTAGTTTGCGGGAACGGCTCTTGAGGACTCGCATTAGACGTCGTTTTGGGATCATCATTAGGTGCGTCAGGGAGAGTCGTTGGTCCAGGCGCTGCTGGGGTCTGGAAGAGGGAACCATCGACAGTAGACGATCCAGATGTCGTGTCGAGCACTGTTTCAGTGCTATTTCCGCCCTCTTCAACAGGCTCAGACTTTGCGTCGGTATGAGTTGCTTGGGTAATTGAAACTTCCGCATCTATATTGACCGAACCGATGGGAGGTTCTCGCGTGGTCTGAGCGTCGTTTGGCTCGACAAAGGGAGGGGAGAGGCCAACATCCATCGGGGAAGGCGAACGTGGACGAATGTCGAGTATCGGCTGCACTTCGTCTGCAGTAACCTCCGGATGGTCCACATCTGTGTGGACTTTTTCGGTTGAGGCAGCTGTTGGCGATGTGATGGATGGAATGACAGCAAGGTCGCCGACGGACGGAGGATGGCCGTCCTGGTCAACCACAGATGCAGGATCGATATCAGGACCTTGCGGTTCATCATAATATCCTCTCCAACGGTCATCGGCGGTGGCGTTGCGAGTCTGGTCACCGGCTTAGATGGCTCGTCGTCGTCCTCCGAGTCGATGATCTCAATTATCTGTGCATTCGCCGAAGCAGGAGTAAAGTTTTTGGGTCGCAAGCGTGGTGGCGGTGGCTCGTCGTCGCTGCATAGGTCTATAACATCCGCAGGGTTCGTTGGCTTCGTCTTGGTTTTTGGCCGCGCTTGGATGATCTTGAGTTCAAGTTGACGCTCGCGTTCGCGCTCATCCTCGGAATCCTCTAAATCGATTACTTCAGAGGGAAGCGGTCGTGCACGAGAGCTGCCTTCTGCGGCTCCTGCACGGAGTTGAGGTCAGATCCAAAGCACGCCAGCGAATCACCTTGCCTTTCTGTTTCCTCTTTCCGTCTCTTTTCTCCGATTTCTGTCTGCGACCGTTCCAAACGGGATGTTCAGGTAGCTCTTCCGAGTCCGAGTCGGCTTGTATTGGGGCTATTTACTCGAACGTGAGAATCTTGAGCTCCAATCGCTATGTTGTCCTCACCGTTCGACCTTTTCTTCTTTTTCTTGCCACTTGTCGGCGTGTCGGACGTTTCAGACACCCTGGTTTTTTCTAGTCTTCTCCGTTTCTTCGGTCGTTCCTCCACGTCTCGCTCGAGCCCACACAACTATCTGCATGACGGTTAAACGACGTGGTACTTGAATTAGCCTAGTGTCACCTCGCGCTTTCTTTGCGCACTTTCGCGGCGCGACAGTGGAAGTGGAGGCGGCGGAAGAGAGCCGTGGGAGCGCGGCCAGGCTCTTGCCATCGGCGTTCATAGCATACTATGTTCGCAGTGTATCCAATTCTCCATCGCAGTACTTCTTCTATACAAGTGCTGCGACTCCTACCGTTCAAGTTTGAGCTGCCGCTGCTGGATCGCAATACCGCGGCCATACTGCTACCCCTGCTCTCTGTCGACGGGTTCGCTGGCTCGGTGTTCAACACCTTTGCCTAGCGAACGCAGATGCAACGTTCTTTCCAGGTCGGTTTTGCTCTGTCAGTCACGGCCGTTGCTCCGAAACAGATCGCTTGTGGTCTCATCTTGCCCTGCACGATCCTCGTATCGTCCGCTGCAACGCATTCCATACCGAAATGGACCGTCATGGTCGCAGCCGTTATCGTAACGATTGGCTTTCTCGTTGGCAGCGCCGAATCGTTATCGTCCAATCCGGCATCTCTCAGCGCCCTCCTATACGGTCGACGTCTCGTATCGTGCATCGTGCTCTCCAGTCACCTTAAACCGTCCTGACCAAAGTCGCGACGACCAAAATCCAACACTCTAGCGTCCTCTCATATTGGGGCAACCTCTGGATGGCCGCGCTTAGTGTGCCGCTCATCGAGAGATTACCATGTTCCCAGCGCCGTCTCGCGAACACGGAAGAGGACTGGACCACGTTCCTCGTCGGTTCTGGTGTCACTGTAATATTTGGTCGCGAATATCCTCTCGATACAAGTGACGTCTCCGACCTCGCACATGTTCTCCGCCGTGCGCCCTGCTTCCTTTCTCTCTTTCTTCAGACAGTGTCTTATCCTCTCTATTCGGGCCGGGAAGAGCGTCGTCCAAGCCATCGTTGGGCGTATTCTTCTTCGGAGACTTTATCGACGTATACCGTCTCAGCGGAGTCGCCCTCATTACGCTAGGCACGATCTTGTACACCCAGACGCATAATTCTGCGCAGTCAGGGTATGAGCCGGTGTCGACTGTGGACGCGGATGATATTGAGAAGCAGGCGGTTGACGAGGACTCCGATGTTGAAGAGGAGAAGGACGTGAGGGAGGCGGAGAGGGAGGCGAGGGTGTAGCGGGGGAGTGGGCTGCAAATGTCGGAAATTTATTTTTACCCTCGCGAGGCCTTGCATGATTTCTTTTACCTTCCGACTGCCAGTTGCACGTTGCGGGAGGGAAATTGCTTATGATAAGGCCTCACTAGAACGTCGCGAGGCTCTCGCAAGAAGCTTACAAGGCAAAAGCCTTGCAAGAGATCTTTATTTTTTCCGACAAAGTTTCTTTGGATTTTTGGGTCGTTGTTGGTCTTGTATAATGTATTGACAAGTGAAGTAGCTATCGAGACCGTCGCTGAAGGCAAAGGAAGAAAGGAAGAACGACATCACAGAACTATTTTACCAAACACTGAGCCTTGCAAGAGACCGCGAGGCCTCGATGCGTAGTTCAACAAAGTTCCAACCTATCCTATCCAGTAGCGCGCGTCGTAATTTTTCTCCCACAATTGCGCCTCTTTCGTCTCCGAACCGGGGATGGAAGACCAGAGAGAGCAGGTGGTCATGACAGACAGGAGTGCATTTTTATTGACCTTAACTCGGTCGGGTTCATCATAGCCCAGAGCCGCGATCTCCGCCAGCTCGTCCATGTATGCCTCGGGATCGTCCTTTGATGCCCGATGAAGCCTTAATTTGTTGGCCGTCGACCACAGAAAGAAATGCGGATGGCAGCGCGACTGAAGAGGGCCAAGGCTTTTGAACGGGTGAACGTGGATTTTGGCCGCCGCCGGGTTGTCGAGGTCGTCGTCGCTGAGTCGAAGGATAGGAAGGAGTTTCATCTCTGGCGTCAGCGGCAGGAGATAATAGTTGAAGACCTGGCCCTCCTTGTAGAGCTTGAAGAGCTGTAAGCGAACCATATACGAGGGAAGAAATTCTTGAACATACCGAGGAGATTGGCTTGCGATTAGCCACACGCTTCGCAGGAGTATTTCCTAGTCTGTGTATCCTATTCCTTCCTTGCCACCGTGCGATATTCAAGATCCAAGTACGATCCGGGACAATGGCGTAGTGGTGGCTATCGAGAGCGAGATGGAGATTGGACTGGACTACGGGACAGTGCGCTCCGTTAAGATGATTGAAATTGCTAGAGGGTATTACGCACGGAGAACCAGGTTGTAGCGGGTGTTGATGAAAAGACCGAAGTACTTTAAGCCCCACCACCATTCCAGACTTTTCAGCTTGGCATATTTGAGTGACGATAAAGGATCTGACGTGGAGAGACGTACAGTTTCTGCCGGGTGCTGCGCGCAAGAATATGCGCGGATTGCAGCATCGTGGTTCGGTGTGTGGAGCAGCGTGATGAGGCAACAACCGCCGTAGAGCTCCAGCGCAAGGACGACCTTCCGAATCGTTTGAGACAACCTTTCCAGTCACAGAGCGAATGCCCAGGGCTGAAGTATGTGAGGAGAACCGAGGGTTCAAGCTCCTCGACGCGGTGCTCGGGTTCGGCGGCGTTGTCATCAAGTGTAACGACGTAGTCGGGCCCCTCATCTCTCGCTTGAGCGGGGAAAGGTGGTGGGGTGACCGCCCGTTCCGAAGCAGTTAACGCTCGGCGGCGGCGGCTTTCATCTCCAAATTGGAACTGCCCGACGACGTCCGCACTGTAGATGGCTTGAACGGCCGCGCCTGTGCTGGGCTGCGGGTCGGCGGGTGCAGCTGCGGGAACGCGGTCTCCTCGGCTTGAGAGATTAATAGCCGTCTTCGCGCGTTTTGAGCCAGCCTGAGGACGCGGGGTGGGTGATTCAGGGCGGCTCGTATGGTTGCGCCGTTCGACGGCGGGTGAGCAGGCTGCTCAACACGGCCGCGGAACGTGCCTGGCGACGTCGACGCAGGGCGGTCTGAGTTGCGGGGGATTGGACATGAGGATGATCGCAGCGGAAAGCGAGCCTTTTATCTTGCAAGAATAACAGTTCGGGCCTCTTTTGTTTTTCGGAGGTTCTCGATGTGCTGTTGACAACAAAGCGTGCAGCCAATGGGAATCCTCACGATCCGAGAAAAGGAAAGCCTGGAGGCCTGTTGGTCGGTCAGTGGATCGCGACCGTGACCGTCACACGCCAAACTCTCTTCCGCACCATGACTTCGACCTCGTCGCGACGTTCCTCGCCGACGCTGTTCACACGTATCGCAATCTGAACGACGACATCCGCGCAGAAGTAGTAAGCAGCTCATAGGACGCGTTGCCTGCCGCCACTCACTGGCAACTTCTGCAGCGAACGCGTCTCGAGTGGACCTGGGGACTAGAATACGGCGGTTTGGAAGAGCATTTGCGACAATTCGGTGCGTAGGACTGCGTCGCCCATACTGCATGCTTAAAAACGCCCTAGCGGACGCCGCCGAGTCGCTCCTCGCCGACGAGCGCATGATCGTCATCCCTCCAGTGGTAATCGTAGAGGACCTGTTATTTCGGGATATGGAGGTTTTCCCTCTTACCCGTAAGGCTCATGTTATGCAGGTAAGTGCTAAGCTCGAGCCTTGGACTTGTTTTGAACACGCCACAGCTGTACGATACCGATTTCTTCCACTACTTCGTCGTCCCCCTCCATCCTACAACTGCCCTTCCCGCTCGGCGCATGGAATCACGCACACCACCGCACATCGCTCTTGTGATGACGGTGGCCAGATTGGAGCGGGCTACGCGGCACGAGCTCATGCGCGACAACTTTGTTCGTCGAGATATTGTCAAGAGAGTGGCAGACGCGACTCAACAAGACCCCTTCTATCTCACCATTCACGATGTGGAGAAGATGGATCTTATGGTGCAGAATTGGACTCGTGCGGAGCTCATCCCCAAGGGCTTCAGCTCTGGCGAGTCCGATACCACTTTGGTCGATAACCTATTCCGCTCACCTTCGCCGTCCCCACCATACCGGAAAATCTTACCTGTTGACCTTCCTCCGGAGCCGTGCCGACGCGCTACCACGGAAGAGCTCAATGCCGAGATCGTTTTGGTCGACGTCAGCAAGCTGCCGCAGCTCGCGCACCTGCTTGACGAACCAGACTCGGGTTCAGAGTGCGAGGACGACTCCAATCCGAGCTGGGCAGCCGATTTGAGAGATTGGGTGAAGAGCGCTTCGCATGCTACGGAGGAGAACGAGCCGCCGCTCGTAGACCAGTCGGAGAATTCCACTGACGGCGAGGAGCGGACGCGGACATTCGACAGCGTCGATTTAACGCAGCCAGACTACCTCCGGCACGCAAAGCGGCGACGTGTCGAGGCTTGATACACTCTACTTTTGCATACTCATACATTTATTACGCTTTCGCATTGCTGTGTGTATTACTAATACCAACGCGTCTTTCAACCTGAAGCATTTCAAGGCAAGGCAATTGTGGCAAGGGGCGGTCACGCGTCGACAAGCTCTCTCCGCAACCATGACCTTCGACTTGGTGGCATTGCTCCTGGCCGACGCCCTGCCTTATAAGAGCTCCGACGAAGCTCTTCGCGAGAAAATTCACCTCAAGAGTGCATTTCAGGCAAGGGTAACACACAAATAGCAACGCGGCTCGTTCTTGCGCAGTGGCTCGTACTTGCGGCGTATGCATCGCAAAAAGGGTCAGTAACTGGTACGGCAGTCGCAGACCTTATCGTACCATATCGGCCTTGGAGTGTCTCATCCGTTAGTATATGCTGCTCCAGCTGCATTTATGGCCACTTGAGGTGCTCGGGCGACATATACCGGTTCGTCCGGTCCCCCTCCGTCCTATGAGGCAGTATATGGCACGCTGATGGGCTCATATGGTCCTCTGCACGCGTATATGGCAGAATAGTCTCCTCGAGCCTGCTCGAATCTGGTCCTCCGTTAACCTCATATGCACCCAAGTATATGGTCCAGAACTGACTGACATGGTCTATTGAGGCAAAGCACAGACGTGCTGTGGCGACATGTACAAGGCCCTTCAGCGCGAACGGCGGCAGTCACATCAAGTTTTTCACAACAAGAAAGCCGGGCACAGCAGCGCGAAA